>OX578151.1:52688747-52696247 GCA_951213105.1 Amaurobius ferox
TTAATCTAGATTTGGATTCTTTCACATATAAATTAGCTATTAAATATGGATTACCCATAAAAGCCTTTGAAGAATGGAAATATAATATCCTAAACTGTTTTGTCAACCAATATCATAGCAAACTCAATAATCAATGGAATTCAATTATCCCCTCTTCTATCAGGGAAGTACAAGAACGTTTTGTGATCACATATACTGATAAAGTGGTATCGAATTACGCAATTACCTGCAAACCTTATTACATAGAAATCTTCCAGAAATCTTACATGGAACCCACAATGTACAAACCTTTACCATATAATTTAGCTGTGATGACAAATAAGATCAGGGCTCTATATAAAAGAATTGGCATCAATTTAAAAACTGTGTCCTTTCCTTATTTAGTACTCATTCCAAAACTGCATAAAACACCCGTGAAATTTCGTACGGTAACAGTAGGATGTAATACATATATTACATTGGCTAACAAAAAACTTATGAATATACTTAAACCTGCATATAAAGCTTTATTAGTACAAAATCCTATAATCATAAAAAACAGCTCTGAAGTCATTAAACGACTGAAGTATTGCAATAGAGATATAGAGTTCACCAGTTATGACTTCCGGGACCTTTTCAACAACATTGATCTTAAAAAATTGCATGAAATACTTTTACTGGTACATACAGAATACAATCTTAAAAAAGTAATCACTTTACGAAGGTATATGGATTAAATTCAGATCGTTTTGTTTGAGAACATATTATGTAGCGGAGGAGTCTTTTATCAACAAATTAAGGGTATTCCTATGGGTGGGGGCTGTTCATCCGTCCTGGCTGACATATATTTAACACATTTTGAAAGGAATAATCATGTATTATATGAGATGCCATATTACAGATACGTGGACGATGTGATTTTAGGCCATTACTCAAATACTCCTGAATTTGAATTTGACTATTATCCTCCGGAATTGGATCTTATTAAGAACCCTAATAGTGTCAAAAACGAAGTTAATTTCCTGGACATAACCATTAGATACAAACATAAAAATGGAATTCATACAGTTCTGTACAATAAACGTAATAATTATGATATGAAGATTAACCAAATAATTGGATGGAAGTCGAATTTGAATAGGAATATTTTCCGTAACATCATAACAGGCCATCTGAGAAGAAATCGTAATAATAATACTTTCAAAAAGGATTGTCTCACTTGTAACAAACTCATTTTACAGGAAGCACTTAAAAATCATTACCCACGGAATTTCCTTAAAGATATTTACAATTCTTTCTTTAAAGAAGATTATTCATTCTGTAATGACATGAGAATATGACATCATATTTGAATAATCGAGGTACGCATGCGTATGGATACATACTTCATGTGGCGTAACGGGCGATACGTTTTAGTCGGTAGCATCACTGACAGTGGGATTTCGTCGTTCCATTTCTGTCTTCATTCTGTCTACATTCTGAAGCCTCCTTTTCTGCATTTTGGAGCTTTCATTTTTGCACATGCTACGGGGATCTGTCATTGAATTGCATTGGTATCCGTGGGCGTTGTCTAGACGGAAAAGTACTTAAAACGGGAATGAGAGGTCGCTATCCCTCTCAGCCATTTTTATGCAATTCATATGGTTTTCCCCCTTTCCTTTTTTCAAATCGTTTAAATTTGTTATATCCTGCTTCAGTATATAGTGCTGCATTGCGCCTTTTTCTGAGTGGTATTATATTATATTACATTTGTACGTATCTTTCATATTTGTATATTTCTATATAGATTTATATTTATATATATATATATATAGGTATATATATGTATATATATATATATATATATATATATATATATATATATATATATATATATATACATGTATATATATATATATATGTATATATATATATATGTATATATATATATACATATATATATATATATATATATATATATATATATATATATATATATATATATATATACGTGTGTGTATATATATATATGTACATACATATATATATATATGTACATATATATATATATATATATATATATACATATATATATATATATATATATATATATATATATATATATATATACATATATATACCTATATATATATATATATATATATATATATATATATATATGTATATATATATATATATATATATATATATATTTTTATATATATATATATATATATTTATATATATATATATATATATATAAATATATATATATATATATATATATATATATATATAAATATATATATATATATATATATATATGTATATATATATATATATACATATATATATGTATATATATATATATAAATATATATATATATATATGTATATATATATATATACATATATATATGTATATATATATATATATGTATATATATATATATATATATATACATATAAAATTATAAATTAGTAAATCCAATGTAAGAATGTAAGTAGTAACTCATAATACACTATTCCAAAATTTTCTACAAAATACAAAGAAATAAAAGAAATGAAAACATATAGAGGAAATTATAAAGCGTAATGCAGTTCATAAAGACAAAGACAATCAACAAATTTCAAAGATGAGGAATGAAAATAGGAAAATATATATATATATGTATATATATATATATATATATACATATATATATATATATATATATATATATATATATATATATATATATATATATATATATATATATATATATTTATATATATATATATATATATATATATATATATATGTATATGTATATATATATACATATATATATATACATATATATAAAGACATAATAGAAATATAAAAGAAGGGAGGTAACGTAAAGTGTTTACACAAAGGCGGTAAGGGGTAGTGACCTTACTCCCCAGTTAACAACATGCATGTCTTTAATGCCGCGGCATGCACTCCAGGACGCCAGCACTGACATTATAGCCAACCTCCAGAGTGATAATCAAAATCATCACAAGACCCTTGATAAAGGAATTGGATATGAAAAAGTAAAGACCAAGTTATAGAGACAGCCAAATTCCTGCACATGCTACATATTTATAACATCAAAATATTCAATTCAGCAGTTTTGATGTCTGTGATGTCACAAGCATAAAGATGTTCGATTCAAATTCACAAAGTCTTCAAATATCTACACAAATTCAACCCATAAATTTCGTTTTTTCTGTAGTAATTTTTGATGTAATGTGCCATAAAACGTTTTGGATATTTTTGCATGAATGCCTGTAGTAAGAATTTTTTATCACTTTCCAGTCTGGTGACGTCACTGCTTACTATTCTTTTTGTTCTAGCTAGACCACCAATGAATACATTTCTAAATATATTCAAGTGTAAATTAGAGGTCCAATGTATGATACCTGCTGTAGCAATATTATAAGTTATTCTTTTATCATATATATAGAATGAAAGTATATTATGGTTGAAATCAATACTGAGATCCAGAAAATTTATTACATTATTCTGGGTTGGTGGATTTTCTTCTAATATTAAATCTGAGTGATAAAATTAAAAATTCATTTGAAAATGTTCGTTTTCATAAGCTATTAACAAATCATCGACGTAACGTATGTAAATCAATTCATTGTTAATATGGGACATTATTTCAAAATGATCAAGATAGATGTCCGCCAAAATTGACGAACATCCCCCGCCCATGGGGATGCCTTTGATTGGCTTATAGAAATTCAGCCCGTTATATAGGTAGTTTTCCTCTACAACAATCTTTATCATAGATCTATAACGTTCGATTTCCACATATTTCTGCATCTCAAATTCCCCGTACGAGTTAAGTATTCGGTATAATACCTTGAGTTCAATATTGTTAAAAAGTTCTTTAAAATCATAAGTTCTGAAAAATAATTTTGCTTGATTAGTATTATATATATATATATATATATGTATATATATATATATATATTTATGTATATATATATATATATACATATATATATATCTATATATATATATATATATATATATACATATATATATATATATATGTATATATATGTATATATATATATGTATATATATACATATATATATATACATATATATATATATTTATATATATACATATATATATATACATCTATATAAATAAAATTGAAAATCTGTCTGTCTGTCTGTCTGTTTGTCCCATCATCACGAGAGAACGGCTGAACCGAATCTGATGAAATTTTTGTGGGTAGCCTAGAAATAGCCCCACTTAAAATTTAGTTTGTGTTTTCAGTTTCTACGACCAGTGGTTCTCGAGATATTAGTAAAAAACGAATATTTCGTTTGTCTCATCATCACGGAAAAACGGCTAAACCGAATTTAATGAAATTTTGTGGATAGCCTTGAAATAGCCCACCATAATTTTAGTCCAAGTTTCTAGTTTCTAAGATCAGGGGTTGTCGAGATATTAATGAAAAACGGAACTTTTTCTTAGGAGTTCTACTCTAAAACTCCGTGGTTTATCCAAACGGAAAAGATGAAAATCGTTTGTTTAAAATGTCAAAATGATATAAAACTTTATTTCCGAGTTTGTTGCAGGATTTTTGCATTAATTAGTCACTATCGGAAAGCATGAATTGTTTGAAACATGCACTTAAATGGAAAAATCTATCTCCATGGTTCATCTTTCACAATCTTTTACTCAACGATGAAAAGTATAAACAAATCAAAATGGCTATTTAATTTCGCATTTTATGAGGACTATTCTATCCTATATCATGTTATTCGGCAACGGAATGAAATTAAATGAGTTGTTAATATTTATTATTATTTTTTCTATTTGAATAATAAATAAATGGATGTAAAAATATATTTTATAAATGAACGGTTTGATTGTTCTTTTAATTATATAAATTGCGGACTGCGTACATCACTTTCATTTATTTTAGAAAAGAGGTTTCAAGCTCATTGTGTTTACCCAATAAATTTATTTAGCCGATTGTTGAAGCAGAAATAGAGTAGAATGGGTGTATCTTCTAATAAACTTTTAGTGTTTTCATTTAGTATATACAAACGGGATCAGGATATTTTATTCTTCAGATCTGCAAATTCAGAGCTACGAATTTAGCGGAATATCTCTAAATAACCTCTAAGTATCTTTTTTTAAACTTTACCAAATTAGCGGAAATGTCTCCAAATTGATAAAAATGACGCAAATCAATGAAATTAAATTTGTTTTTTTAGAAGAGAGTACGGAAATGATGTTTCGGTAGCATTTGTCGGTCAGTCCATCCATCCTACTTAGTAACACATTTAACGAATTTTCTTAATATCATCAAATTGATAAAGATATTTGTAAATCCATAAAAATAACATGGAATTGATAAATTAAAACGCTTAATAAATGAAATTAATTGTGTTTTGTTAGGGGATAGTATTGTGATGATGTTTCGTCAATTTGTCGCAAAATGGATCTACAGTCCAACTTGGCGATAAATTTGGCGATTTTTTAAGTTATCGCTAAATTGACTAAAATGTCGCCAAACCTTCCATAGAGATCGCATTATTCAGACAATATGATTTCCATCAATTTATTTGAAGCAAATGATATCATGTCGCTTAGCAACGGGTCCAATGTGTTATACGGCATACGATTTTATATTAAATCTTTACCGATTTGAATAATAAAGATATGTATATAAAATAAATTTCATTGCCATTGCATTTTTGACTGGATAATATCAATTACGGTCTTCAGGTTTAAACATTATTATTATTGATATTTTCGGGGACTGCTGACTCAGGGATTATTGATATTTTCAAGTTATTATGTCATTGTTTTATTATGACGAAAATTGTTGAAACTCATATATAGTACGTTGTAGGAGTAATCTTCTACAAATGCACGGGTATATCTTCTAATCTACGAGAATATAAGTAGTACAGGTATATTGGCATATACTTTGATATATATTGACATATATTGGAATCAATTACGACCTTCTGGTATAAAGATTACGGGGATTATCGATATTTTTAATTTATTACGTCATCTCTTATTTTGGCAAATATTTATGAAACTCATATTGTAATACGGGCTATCTTCTACTAACACACTGGCATATTTTCTAATCTGCGACAATATAAGTAGTACGGGGTTGTTGTTGAGACCCAGACCGTCCGACCAACCAGAAAGGTGTAAGGTACCTGTTTGGACGGCTGAGAAGCACCACCCAATTTAGACCGGAACCCAGTGGGGGAGGCATCCACAGAGACCGTACCCTTCTTCCCCTACCACCAACCTCTCGGAAGGACTTACGGACCCACATGTTTAACGTGATCGTACTCCGCATGAACACGGCGGCAGTTCTGGCAGCGGCGAGAATCGCGCGCAAACCACTAAGCTACCGCGCCCGAAAAGTGCCAACAACACGCGGTGTTTGTTCCCAAGTGGAGTAGTTCGGGGTTGCATATATAAGTTGCCATATATTGATTTTTGTAAATTTACTTACAAAAGGGGCCAGGATGTTTTATTCTCCAGATCTGCCCGTGAAGATAATTTTGCATAGTGAGAACAGATATTTTTAAACTTCTCTTTATGAGCAATAAATTTAATATTTTAAAAGAATTTGCACATGATTGCGATTTATAAGTTTCTTTGTATTATATACTCCGTACGAAGAACGGGTATGCTGCTAGTATATATATATATATATATATATATATATATATATATATATATATATATATATATATATATATATATATTTATATATATATATATATATATATATATATATATGTATATATATATGTATATATTTCATTCATTTCTTTGTATTTTGTAGAAAATTTTGGAATAGTGTATTATGAGTTACTACTTACATTTTAACATTGGACTTACTAATTTTTAATTTTATATATATATATATATATGAAATATATATATATATATATATATATATATATATACATATATATATATGCATATACATATATATATATATATATATATATATATATACATATATATACATATATATATATATATATACATATATATAAAACATAAATTAATATGTAAAGGTTTATTTCTTGACTTAAATAAATTTATCTATAAAATCAGTTATAAATATCAAATCCCTGTAGAAGCCTTTAAACCTTGGAGAGTCTTAATAGAGCAATACTTAAATCATTATATATATAATCAGAAAATTAATAATTCATATAAACTTAATTCAATTAAAAATGATATTAAAGAAATACAAAATGATTTTGTCATTACATATGTCGATAAGGCAAGTGGAAACTACTCAATTATATGTAAATATTATTATAAAAATACCCTTCAGTCACACTTACTTAATAATCATATCTATAATTTACATAAAACTAACCTTAAAATCTTATACAATAGAATATCAGCCAAATATAAGCAAATCCATCTAAAAAATAGTTGTAATAACATTCCATATATTGTTTTAGTACCCAAGTTTCATAAATCCCCTGTTGCTTTTCGAACCATTACCAGTGGG
>OX578151.1:52701247-52745555 GCA_951213105.1 Amaurobius ferox
TATCTGCTGATGAGTTGAATAAAGCTGAAAAGGCAATTATCAAAACTGTTCAAAGAGACACCTTTACCAAAGAACGGTTAAATAATTTGAAATCCTTGTGTCTGTTGAAAGACCGTGATGATTTAATTCGAGTGGAAACAAAGTTGACGGAACGTAAAGATGAAGATAATTTCAAGTACCCAATACTGCTGCCAAGCGAACATAAATTGGTAGAACTTATCATCCAAGAACACCATGCAACCAAACTTCATGCCGGATTACATTCTTTATTGTCAGATCTGCGTGAAAAATTCTGGATACTTAATGGAATTCGAAATTACACGCTGAATCATATACTCTCTTCGCTCCAATCTTTGATAGCCCTAATAACAGACGTTTATGAAAATTCTAGCTCCATTTCTGAAATATTGAGCTAATTATCGTTTGCCGAAATATTTTACAGTGTATTTATGCGCCATCAACTGTGTAAAACACACAATTAATAATCTCCAATTTACCTTTCAGGAATTATAAACCTAGATAGTAAAGTTGGAATTTACGCTCCCGATGCTGCGTCATATACGCTCTTCGCTCCAATCTTCGATCCAATCATTGAGGATTATCATAAGGACTTCAAAATCAAAACCAAGCATCCCGGACCTGATTTTGGAGATATGAACACCCTGGTGGATCTTGATCCTACTGGCACTTTTGTGTTATCCACCAGGGTCAGGTGTGCTCGTAACCTGTACGATTATGCCTTCAACCCCTGCCTCGCTGAAGCTGTGAGTATTTGTGTTATCAATCTTTCTGATTGATAAAAGATCCTTTTCTATCTTTTTTTTAATTTAAAGGATCTTTTTTATCAATCCAGAAGGACTGATCAAAGATCCTTTTCCATCCATTGTTGAAATAGCACTCAAAGTTAATATCATTGATATTGTCCGTTATCTTAAAATCTCATAACTTCTTGGGTATTTCAAGTAACCCCAAACGAGACTTAAGAACTTTAAAGTCGTTTTCTCAGAATGTTATTATTTATTATAATTACTTTTCGTAATATAGGATATTTAACTAGCAAAAAGCCGGACTCTGAGCGGACGCCCACATATAAAGTATGCAAACTGTGAAATATTTCAAATTAAAACTTAAGTAAAAAATAAATATGAAATCAGAACTATGAAAAATGAATTTCGATATTTGAGAATTCTGATACAAAAGAGAGTATAAGTTTTTAGAATTTGAATGTTAAGTAAAAAAAAATTAAAATACAGGAAAACAATGAACTCAAAGTAATACATTTAAATCGCAAACATATTTAATATACAGGCGCACTTTTAAATCACAATGCATTAAAGTGTATACGGTTTGATTAGCTGTTTAAAAGTTGTTTATTTGTAGGAAGAGTAGTGAGCATTCCCAGTTTTAAAAATGACAGTTTCTCCCTGTTACAGTTCATTTTAATAATTGAAATTATGATTCTGCAAATCTGCGCAATTTCACGTATGTACTTAAAATTTCATCTTCCTACCTAGTAGTTTTCAAGTAAAGGGGAAAACAAAGTTCAGGCAAATGTTGATTTCGCTTCGTTAGGAATGGAGAATAGACTTAACTTCGCTCGTCCATAATTATAAAATTATCGATAGCCAACTACTTTCTGTGTATAGATCTCTAGTCATGCTTGTTAATAGGCATAAACCTGCAATAAACTAAGAGTACTTTAGAGTTCATAACTAGAAAACTCACCTGTAAGAGATGTTCTAAAAATTTGGAGCAATCTTCTATTCTTTTGGAGCATTCATGGTGGGCCTGTTTTGCAATTCTTTGCCCCTTGTCAGCACGGAATAGCCGTCATCTGCAATGCAAATGACAGCAAGAAACGTGGAACTACGATTTTTGCAAACTTCTACAGGAACTGACAATTTATGTCCTTCTACATAGCCGGCACAAAATTTTTATACAATTTTTAGCTCTGGCTACACCAGTTTGCTAAGACTTTTGTACATGTTGTATAAGAATTTTTTGTGACTATGAACTTTGTCTTTGCAGCTTCGTATAGCCCAAACAAAATTGCAAAAGAATTGTGTGCCAGCGACATGGAACGATTGTTCGCAAAATCTTGTAGCAAGTTTCTTGCTGCCATTACAGATAATGGTTATTCCATAGCCGGCCAGCGCATAATAAACACGAAACCTGGTCCATGAATGGGAGTTACAACTTCAGGTTCATCTGACTAACTGATTCAAAGGATCCCATCTCAATTCTCAGTCTATCACCTCTCTAAAAGTGCAGTGTCAGTATGTCAGTTCACCAAATGCATTCGACCATGCTGAATCCAAATCTGAAATTTGTTTTTCAAATTACCTTTCGCATCTGGAGAGATAGCCTCTTAAATTTTAGCCTTTTTTGCTATTTTTATGCTTATTTCTCAGGCCGATGGAGTTGCCACAACATGGTGCGAGTGTTTCTTTTGGTCAGGGGGCGAATGACATTTTTGAAGGGCAACTTTTCTATTTGCCCTATGTAAATATATCCAAATACTATATCACATAAATGGAAACTAGGTTTCATAAAATTTCTTTGGGGGGGGGGGGGACGACAGGGTTGCAAAAAAGCCAGCTAAAATTAATAAAAGCCACGCCGGTGGCTTTTATTGGTTTTAACCTGCCTTTTTTTTTTTTTTGTAAAAAAGCATGAAGGATTTTAATTTTAAATTGCACATTTTTAAGTGTTCTTTAACTAATTTTAAAGGCATTTTATTGGATTAGAATTTAATAAATAACTTTATTTCTCAATAATGAAAACATTAACATTGGAATACCTGCTAGTGATTTGTTGGTTTCAAAAAAGCCAGCTAAATTTAAAAAAGGCATACCAACTGCTTTACTTGGTTTACATTGGCCCTTAACACATTTTTTTAAAAATGTGTTATTGCTTTAAATAATGTAATATTTTATTTTAGGATAATAGTTGCTTAGTGATATATTTTATTAGTTAACTAATTTTAAGGACTTTATTGATACGTGAGAGTCTTATTTTTACTCATAAATATTTAAAATCATGCATAAAGTCATTTAATAAAAAACACTATTTAACACTATTGAAAACAGTATTGGGAATAACATATGCATGAACAACTCTTTTGAATAGCATCAAGCTTTTCAAAAATTTATTTTAACAAGTTTTAATTTGAGAACAATTTTTAACATTTTTTGTTTGCTCATTCTTTTGTTCTGAACTTAGATGCACCAAAATTTCTTCAAATATTATCTCCTTCTAAATTCCTTTTTCAACATTAAACATTCTATGATTTAATCCCAACCCCAAATCTTTACAGCCAACTAAAACAAAACATCACACTGAAATGAAATAAAAATAGAAGCACTCTTACTTATAAACTGAAGTGAAATAAAGTTAAGAATATGTGTTTAGTTTTGGTTTAGATCAAAGTGATGTAGTGCTTGAGCTAGCTAGCTAATTTAATGCATTCTACTCAATGTATATATATTTTTTCTTTTAGACAAATTACCTTCATAGCATTTTTCTAGTGGTCATTAAATCTTATGTATTTGGTAATATTTAATAGAAGTTTATAAACATTTTAGTAAAAAACATTTAGGAGTGCATCAAAGATAAAGTAATGCACATTTAATGTGAATTGGTTGTAAAACACCTTTTTAACACTTTACAACATAGTTGAAAAGTGTTTATGACTTTGTTCATTCTGTCTGTCTGTCTGTCCGTTAGCACGATAACTGCCGTAAAAATGACTTTATCAAAATTAAATATAAGTATGTTTTTCAGACGATCTGTGGGACCTATGGGAATATAAATAAATAATATCACCCAATTAGTTTTTTATTGAACCCGGGTTGAACAAATGAAATACATTGAACCCTATAGGACCTAATTTTTCAAACATTTTTTAAGCAAATTTAAAATTCACAAATTGCTTCGAAATTTTTAGGAAATACTCATATTGTCTCATAAAATATATAAAAAAATTTCAGTAAAATATGTTAGGTTGTTTTTTAATTCAAAATTATTTTATATAAGGAGAAAAACAAATTCAATTAAATTCTGACTTTTGGGATATCTTCCAGAAAGAAAAAAGACATATATTATATAATAAATATCTTTCCAAGAGTTTAATTATTTTGTATATGAGAGAGACTTCACATATTAAAATAAATTTGGTAGATAACAATTTTTCAATTTTTTTTTTTTAATTTTATATAACTCTTCATGATATACATATTTGATGGCATTTTTAATGCACTTTCCTACGTCCTAGAGAGTTAACATTTGGTACACAGCTTAAATTTGTGAAACATTTTATTCTACAAAAATTTGGTGGATCTTTAAATATAGATCCTACATTTTTTTTATTTTTGGCCTGCAAATAATCCCCGTTCACTTCTATAAATCATTGTTGTAATGTTGTTAAAAATTCTGATGTGGGCAGCACATGTCTTTCCCTTCAGACTCATATTCACGTTCTCTTTATTTCTTCAATAATAATTTCAGTTTATCTGCGCAAAATAACAGCCATAAGTATTTTAAATGACATTGAATTTGCACGTTAAACTTAAATTTGGTTCTCATTTGATAGCTGGACTTATTGTCAAAGGTGGCGTAGCGAAAGCGCGAAAAAACTAAAATATCTCAAGAACGGCTAGTCTTAGAGTAATGGGGTTAGTCTTATTCTTTTTGTTGTCAAAAATCACGTATAAAATAGGAATTTAATTGATATAATTGAGCACACGTAGTCTTTTATTTTTATGTTTAACGATTTTTGCGGGCCATTTCGCAAAAACAGTCCGTCCCTTTTTCCCGAATCGTACTAGAATAACCTACAAGTGATTTATATACCAAATTTTGTTAAATTTGGTATATAAATCACTTGTAGGTTATTGAAATATTATACACCAAATTTTGTTAAATTTGGTCCATTAGTTTTTAGCTCCTCTCAGACACACAGAAACATACACAGATACACTCTTACACACACAGACATCTTCCTAAAAATAGTTTTTTCGTTTTCTAGAATTCCCAAAATGTGTAGATCCTTCGAAAATTCGAGTTCCGATCTTCGGCACGATTCCAATACTTTGAATACATACACACACACACATATGTTATCTGTGTATCTGTATATTATCTGTGTATCTAAATTCCGTGCCTACGCAATTACAATAGTTGTGATTTTAAATGATCCCTAAACTTTTATTATTTCTTCAACGAAGCCTAATTTTAACTTATGCAGAATGCAAATATCGCAAGCGATTTTAAGGTGAGTTACATAAGAATTGCTGAATTTTTTTCACACAAAATTATTTAGCTCTGGTGTCTGGAATACAAGTTATATGAATGAAAATTTCATTGATTTTGAGTAGAGAATCAGATGATTTATATTTCGATACAGTTTTAAATATTTAAGTATAATAAATTACTGTAGTACTGTGATAATGTAAAAGATATCACCACTGAATGTATCACATTTTAGAGATTTTTAAATGAAATTGCATTTCAGTTGGAAAGTGTTTTATAATCAATGCTTATGCATGATTGATCTTTCTTGTTTTAATAAAAGCCGTCGTTTTTTAAGCGGTTAAAACCAAAAAAAGCCGGCCGGCTTTTTTTTGCCTGGCTAAAATCCGGTAACTCTGCCGGAGGGAGGGGGGGGAGGATAATCGTCTCCAAGGGAGCTTCAGCCCCCTACCCCCTCCGAAGGTATGCCTGAAAGAAATACGATGCAATTGCCTATAGCTCATGGAGTTAGAGATGAGACCACCTCCTTAATTCATCGGAATAGAAAAGTTAAAATATCATCCTAATTAAAATATTCAGAATCATAGAGTTAGAGTGACTTGCTTCCTCTATCTTCACATTCACGTTTTAAACAATACAATTAATGTTTCTATATAGACTAGTTGGAACTACATTGCATGATATATGGAGTTAGAGGAAGTTAACCCATGGTTTCACTAGAAACTGAAAACTTGAAATAAAAGGTGTGACGTATAAGCTGGATAATTTCGTTTAGAGGTGCTAGGGCAGCGTAAATTAATTGCTTTTTGTTAGGTGATAGAGTACAGTGTGCATGTTTTGGTGGGAAGTCGTATAAGAAATGGTAATATTAAATGAGAGGGGTGTCTGTGACTATTACGGACAGATGGGAGAGTCTACTGGAGTTGATGTCCGCCGGTTTCTGTTTCAAATGTATGGCCGCTGTGTACTTGGATGGGAGTAGCGCGCCGGCTTTGCTGGCAATATATGAAAGGGCCATAGCCGCTTATTATGCTTTATCATGAAGTTCCTTTTAAAAAATGGAAGCATCTAGAAATAATCATCTTATCTTTTAAATAAGTAGAACGAAACGTGTTGCAATATGTTGTAATTCTAACGAAATTTGAGTAAAATGTAATTTTTCGTTAATACATTGATTTTATTCTACCTCAAACATATTCCTAAGTGTGAAGATGGATAATAAAAAATATTTTTATTGTAGAACTACAAGGAGATGGAGGACAAAGTTAGCGCCATTTTTGGTACCTTTGAGGGTGAACTGAAGGGCAAGTACCACCCCTTGACCGGTATGGACAAGGCCACTCAGCAACAGCTCATTGATGACCATTTCTTGTTCAAGGAGGGTGACAGGTAATACGAGGAATTTCAATAAGTAGAAACATGTAGAACCATCACTCGATTTGCATGGTTTCGTTATTGTACGGTTAAGCAGTTGCATAGGTAGGGAAAGGTGTTTGCTGAGCAATTACAACAGTTTCCATAAGGTGCATATTTAAAAACGAAATTCAGCATTTTAAACCACCACCTTTTTGGTCGTCAACCTTGCACCCCCTCTTTACGTGATTCTGGCTTCACCTATTCTTTATATTTTTACCAAAATTGAAACATGGTGGCACAAGTTTCGTCATTGCGTTGTTATCGGTGAAACCCATTGTTAATAGCAATTATCAGTTAATGCTAGACTATAATTTTTGTAATTAGGAAGAAAATAATGAAAATTACAAGATTTATAAAAGCGAAGAAAATAAAAGAAATTGCGACAAATGAATTGTTAACAGCGAAAAAACTAGTCTGACTTTTGAAGCTTCTAAAGCATGTTGGCAAAGAATTTGATTTGAATCCTGATTTTATCAACTTGTCGAAGTTGTCCTGAAGTTTTTACTTCGTATTGAGAATGTTACAGAGAAAAATCGCTATTACGAAAAATATTTTGACTGATATTTTCTAAAGGTTACGGATACTTCTGAGAGAAATCTTCGAAACAGCGACGAAGGAATGATATTGCATAATTATTTTTATCAATTAATTTAAAATTATCTCTCTGATGTTAATTTTTCTTACCACTAATTAACGCCATTAATTGTACGATTTTTCAAATCCATTATTTTGCAATGTCCTTGTTTAAACGTGGAAGATATGGGGATCTTTAACAAGCAAACAGGAAAAAGCGAATAAATTAGCTGGATTTTTCACCTTCTAAAGAAGTTCAGCATTTTATCAGAAAATTATTTTCGTCTGGTTGAAGTTATTAATTGTTATCTGTTAAGTTTATTAATTCGAATTGATAAGCTTAATTTTCCATTATTTGTACTAAAATGATCTCTGAGAAAAAGCATTCTTTGTGCGTCCGTTTTGCGAGATTATAAGACAAGATTATAATTTTCATAGCCTGTCTTTATGGGACAAGTTTGAAATCTTCTGCAATCTTAGAATGTCCACAAATGTGACTTTTCTTCAGTTTAAAGGTACATAACGTAAAAATGCAATTTATCTATACCAGCAATGAGTAGGGCTTACTTCTTTGTAAAATACGAATTTCAAGGTCCGACGACCAGCAAAAATTGGAAATGGCGAGACCAGATTTAAATTTTAAAATTTTTCGAGAGATTTTACAAAAACCATGGCGCAATTTAGAAGAAACCTTACTTTTCATTATAGCATTCTTGGAATTACCCAAAATAAATTAACACATCCTAAATATTCGGACAAAATTTTCTGCATGTTATGTGCTTCCCTTGTATTTAAAAATTAAATGGCATTTTTTTTATCATTGTATGAAATGTATATTCCAGGAGCATGGTTTTAACTTGTGTTTTCTGACGCAGATTCTTAGAGGCTGCTAATGCTTGCCGATACTGGCCCACTGGGCGTGGTATCTACCACAATGATGCCAAGACCTTGTTGGTCTGGTGCAATGAAGAAGATCATTTGCGTATCATCTCCATGCAGAAGGGTGGTGACTTGAAAGCCGTCTTCCAGCGCCTCGTCAATGTGAGTATCCTGAATTCTATACTGAAGTGACAAAAACTTTTGCATTTGTAATAGGTTTTAGCAAGTAGCATGTTTTGCAAGCTTTTTCTTAGCATATTCTTAAAGCTTTATTAAGAAATTTCAAATTTAAGATGGCCAAAAATAGTCATTTTCAAAAGGTTTTATTTAACTTGTCATGACCGATGGGTGAATGTTTTATTTGTTTCAACTTCTTTAATGGCATTTCTAAACATACTTCCCTACGTCCTAAAGAGCCGATATTTGGTACAGCTTAGTTTAGTAGTGATGAAGTTGGGTTTGAGTCAAGAATGCCTTTAAGGAGACGAATAAGGCAGTATCAGCAGCTTAGTGAGTTTGAACGAGGCCGTATAATAGGGCTACGAGAAGGTTGATTTTCTTTCCGCGATATTTCAGAAAGACTTGGCAGGAATGTATCCACTGTGCATGATTGTTGGCAGCAGTGGTCACGGGAAGGTACTGTCTCAAGAAGACCGGGGTCCGGCCGCGCACGGGCCACTACTGAGAGGGAAGACCGCCGTATTCGCCGCATGGCTGTGGCAGGTCGTACTGCATCTGCAGCAGCAATTAGAGCTTCTGTTGGCCTCAGAGTAACACAGCGAACTGTAAGAAATCGATTACTTGAGAGACAGCTCCAAGTAAGACGGCCTGCAGCGTTCATACCACTAACTCCGAATCACTGCCATCTGCGACGTCAGTGGTGTCAATCTAGAGCTCATTGGAGGGCAGAGTAAAGATCTTTTGTATTCTCAGATGAGAGCCGTTTCTGTCTTGGTGCCAGTGATTGTCGTATGTTGGTAAGAAGGAGGCCAGATGAGCGCTTGAAACCAAGCTGTCTGCGGGGTAGACACTCTGGGCCTACACCAGGAATTATGGTCTGGAGATTCATTTCCTATGACAGCGGTAGCACTCTCGTCGTTATCCCAACCACATTGGCAGCAAATTTGTGCATCAGACTGGTGATTGAACCGGTTGTGCTGCCATTCATGAGCAGTATTCAAGAGGGTGTTTTCCAACAGTATAAGGCTCGTCTTCATACCGTTGCTGTCACCCAACGTGCTCTACAGAGTATCGAAATGTTGCCTTGGCCTGCAAAATCACTAGATCTTTTTCCCATCGAGCACGTAGGGGACATTATTGGAAGCGTCATCCACAACCAGCATTAACCGTTGCTGATTTGGCTGACCAAGTAGAACAGGTATGGAATTTCATCCCACAAAATGACATACGGCACCTGTAAGACACAATGTATGCACGTTTGCATACTTGCATTCAAAATCGTGGCGACTCCAGCGGTTATTAATGTACCACCATTTCACATTTGAAATGGCTCTTCTTGCGCATACTTTAACCTGTGATCTTGAAACTTTAATCAAATAAGTATGTTACCTACACATTTGCACTGCCTAAATTTCATTCCTCTAAACTAATTTCTTCTTGGTGTTGGGATTTTATTTTCTGCCAGTGTATATATGGGGAAAAGTTTTAATATGATATTGCTCATGGCGAGTTATGGTTTTAAATGTTATGGTTATTAAAATTTAAATTATTTAAATAAATCTATGATTCATTTGTTGATAGAAACTGTTAAAATCAGTTATGGGAAATGTTTAATTCGTATTTAAGAAAATATGCAAGTTATCAGTTGTTATTGCGATTAATACAAATTTTTATTGTTTAATATTAAATAAAAGTGGATACATTAATCATTTGAAACAAGAATGTTATAGTTCAAAATATCTAATCTCCATTTCAAAGTTTAATCTTCAAGCAGTGAAAAATGAGTTTTAAAATGAGTTTCTCAGAAAAACTTTTTTCTGAGAAACTCATTTTAAAATCCGCTGTTTCATTGAATATAAAACAAAACAAAACAAAAATTCTAAAAATACCATTATAAAGGGTAATCTCCTAATAATTACTCCCCTTGAAAAGCTGTAAAATGGCTCATTCCCAAAAACACATATATCAAATGCAGGGAAAGTAAAAAATAAAAGTCGAAATATCGGATTGCAATCAAACTCCAGGATCTTAATCATTACTATCTTTAATTTTATATCTTTACACTACATTCTTAAACTTCCTTGGCACTTAAATATAGCTCGGTTCACTTAGGGGACAATTGATATAAACAGCTAATTTTGACTTTCAGTATCAATAGAACATAAATTAACATAATTATGATGGTATTAGTGTAAAGGAAGTTGTAATATACATATTTTTAACTCAAAATTATTTCTCTTTAATACATAGGCTGTCAACGTCATCGAAAATTAGTTAAAATTTGCTCATGAGGAGAATTTGGGGTTTCTTACAATATGTCCCACAAATTTAGGAACTACCATACACGCATCAGTCAATATAATCCTAAGAAACCTTAGGAAGAAAATGGAACTTCTTTTGAGAACAGCTTACAAGTACAACCTTCATGTTCGAGGTACGTTATTTTATATTATGGTACTACAGTAATAAAACAGTCATTGATGGATTTCTGGGCAAATGTAGATGTGTTGAATCGGCGGTTGTTTCGGCGTAAATATAGTTGCGGTGGGATCATTTAAATACTCTCATTTAAATACATTTGAGCCACCTGGAAGGGCGATGACAACGAGGGCAGGAAGTCCCCAATCTTTTTCGGCCTTTTACTTGAGGAAATTCGGAGAAGCAGGCCTTGCACCCGGAGGGTGCAGATCATTTGTAGTACCCATATGTGGGGGCAAAACCATGCAAGAGCAATTGGGTTTGGTAAGAGTTCTTCGGAAAAAATCACTTTTCTTCGCTGTGAGTAGTGTGCAAATGACAGAGCTGGCGCAGTGACTGTTAATGGCTCTCAAACACTCATAAAAATCGGACCCACTTTTAGAAAGTAATGGTTCTCAACCCCTCCATTAAATCTCAACCCACTTTTAAAAAACAATGGTGTAAAAACTGACCATTAAAATCAGACCCACTTTTAGAAAGTAATGGTTCTCAGCCCCTCCATTAAATCTCAACCCACTTTTAAAAAACAATGGTGTAAAAACTGACCATTAAAATCAGACCCACTTTTAGAAAGTAATGGTTCTCAGCCCCTCCATTAAATCTCAACCCACTTTTAAAAAACAATGGCTCCCAAACACCTATAAAATCAGACCCACTTTTAGAAAGGAATGGCTACATTTCATCCACACAAACCCCATAGGAGGCGCAGCGACTCTTTCAGAACCCACTTTTAGAAAACAGCGAAAAGTCGTTGACCCCGAAGGGTACCCCCTGCGACGAGCACCCCCTTTTCCTCGGATGAGACAATATTTTTAAGCATTTAAAGAGATGCATTTAGAGGTAAAAGAGAACAAAAAACCATGGACAAACTTAACACACTTAGTGCATTGGAAGGAAGCTACAAAAAGATGAATGAACTCACAATCGATGAAAAATACCCTATCAGTGAAATTAAGCAGATAGCAACCAAATATGGGGAAAAACTAGTAGTGGAGTTAGAAGATGGCTCCAGTTTGTTTTTACCGAAGCGATGCGAGCAAAAAGCTGCAGAATATATGAAGCTAAATGATGAGCCCAAACCTATATTCTTTGTATATTTGGGAACAAAAGATGTCAAGAAAGCACAACCAGGGCAAATGTTTAAAATTGTACATTAAATTTTATTATAATGGTATTAAACCATTATAATATAAACAACAACCGTTCTGTTGAGGCTGCGAAGTCAGTCCGACTAGCATGTCAAGGTCCAAAAGCTTAATAAAATATTTTGAAACTAAAAGATGCCGCTGTGTATTCGTACTGACCAGTAATCTGTTTGTTGAGAGGATCATTATTTTGCTCTCTGATCACATAGGAGAAGCCGCTCTCCGTCTCTGACCGCACCCAGGGCAAAACCACGCTCAAGAACGGGTTTCACCTGCACTTCCCGCACATCTTCCTCTCCAAGCACGCGATCAAACACACTCTGCTCAGCCAGGTCAGGGAGGAGGTCGATAACCTCGGCCTGTTTACCAACATCACCGATAAACCCTCTACTCTCATCGATGATGTGAGCTCCAAGTGCTGGCTCCTGTACGGCAGTTCAAAAGAGGGCAACAACAAACCCTACAAGGTCACAAGGGTCTACAACCACAACCGAGAGGAGATCTCGCTTGCGAGTTGCTTCAAGAAGGAGCTGCAGGGATGCCCAGATGAAGAGGTGGAGGACAGACTACCGCAGCTCCTAACCATCATTCCAGACATTGCCACCCTCTCCATAACTCCTTGAACCAGTCGACATGAACTTCCGTTAACTTTAATGGTTAATGACCATTAAAGTTTAAAACTGTCCCATGGTTTATTTTTGAATTGTGTAATGCCCCAAGGCCAAGGTATGGATACCATCTTCCAATATATGACGCTTGTCATCTTTACCTGATAGGGCGATCTTATTAACTTGTATGGAATGAATCTCATGCTTTGTGCTCCTGATGAGATTCATGGTCCTGTAGTGTACTTCCTGTGAGAACAAACAGCTTTTATAGTCCCCGAAAGATATCCTATTTTTCACTACACATTTCTTAACACCCTTTGACTTTTTAATGAGCTCTTTTTCAGTTTTACAGGCATACATCTTAGATCTTAAGCCAACGAACTCTTCCAAGATCTTCCCTGCATTCTCATCCTTCATCTTCCCCAAGACCTTTTTATTTACTCGAGGCATTCCATATCTATTATTTTCCTGATAATCTGATGTGTCAAAGTAGTCAATCAATCCTTTCATATCCTCATAAAAGTCCTCGGTCTGTATGTCATAGATGTAACTGTCAGTGTCCATGTACAATAGCTTGATATCGTCCCCGTATTTAGGCTTCATAAGATTATAATGGAAGTCATACATCAGATGCTTCGATAGATCTAATATACTCATGCCGACGTATATTGGCTTATTAAAAATCACTTTCGTCTTGTTCATATGCACGGCGGCTAATCTTTCGTCAAAAATGGTCCTTCCCTTGAAGTTGGGCTTAGCAACTAGCTTCTCCGCTTTCTGGGGATCGCATACTAGCCTAATATCGAGTCGCTTCCTGATATTTTCCATCGTCTTGCCAAAGACCGAGTTGTTCATAAGTTTGAAGAAGTCTTTCTCAAAGTCATTGGTTGCCTTGGTCCTCATTTCTGTGTTCAGGTCGATGTACCTCTTCAACCAGGGAGACTGCTGAAACTCCAACACTTTGTGCACCTTTTTGAGCTTCATCCCCAAATTCAACAGTTGCTTCAAAACCCTGTAATGAACCACATAATGCTCTTTGTCATAGAGGGTCGTCAGTAGTTTTAGCTGTTTTGAGCCATCGGGCATCCTGCTCTCAGGTGCTAGAGGTAGGTCTGAATGGAGGTTGTGTAGATGGGTCGGGTACTGTAGGTCGCAATCTACGATGTATCCTGTGTCTGAGTCATCCGCTGCTTGGGTCACATCTGACACAGTGCTCCACTTGAAACCACCATGCGGTAGGTATTGACTCATGGCCCATCCGTAAAGGTTGTTGGCGTCAAGGTACATCAGGTAGTTAGACTTCTTGTTCTCGTCATAGTCCTTCATGTACTTGTTGTTCGCCCTCCCATAGCGGTTACAGCACTGAGAGATGCCTCCTCTGGTCCCCTTTTCTAGCATGAGTATCATGTCATAGTCTGT
The DNA here is from genome assembly GCA_951213105.1 of Amaurobius ferox. NCBI lineage: Eukaryota > Metazoa > Arthropoda > Arachnida > Araneae > Amaurobiidae > Amaurobius > Amaurobius ferox. The sequence continues at coordinate 52,715,196 of OX578151.1, forward strand.
CAACAGCTCTAGCTCGACCTTCGTGGTTCTGAGCATGGCGTCCCACGAGAGTCCAGGTGCAGTGAAGTACCATGCAGGATCCAACTTATAGGTCTTTAGACAGACATCTCTAAAGTGTTCCATGATGTCGGCTAGGATGAGTACATCAGTCTTCACATACAAATCGGAATATTCACCCAATGTCTTAATGTTGAATGCATTCCATACCGTTTTAGCGTGCTCGTAGTCCTCATTCTTTATGTGTGACTCATTCAGTTGGTTGTAAAAGTCTTCTTGTGGGGGTAGCTTGGTTTCTTCGCATTTGTCCCACGAGTCCATATAATCGTATGGATAGACGCCTTTTCGGGTGACGAGGTCTAGCTTGTCCTTGGGGAAGTACTTGGCTGTCTCCCTGAACTCCTTTACGTTCTTCGCAAGACTGTCGAGGCTAGCGGCCATGAACTTGAATGAGTCGACAAACCTCAACTTTATACCAGGTACCTTTACTTTCTTCCCATCGCCTACTTCTACAGTTTTTGCCCCGACCTCCTTACTGAAGGAAATGTACCTCTCCTCGTTGTTCGGAATGACATCAATGTCTCCTTTCTCCCCACCGAGCTCCTTTATGAAGAGATGGGCGTCGTAGCCAGATAGGTTGTGGATAAACACCGGAATGAACGAAGGCTCTTGGTACTTTAGGTTGCAAAGGTTGTGAGCAGGTCCTCTGTAGTTCGATTCACATTTCGCCGGATCGAGAAGATGGTCATGATCTCTGACTTTTCGGAAGTCTGGTTCATCCTTGGGTGAATAGGGTGAAGGTTTCTTCCTGATATCTCCGTCACAGATATGGCAAACATGGGTCCTTTGGAAATGCTCTTCATCTTCGGCGGTCATTTTGATGGGTTGCTTCTTATCATAAATGTTCTTTATCGCTAGCGCCTCAGTCTTCACTGTATCAAAGAACAGCTTGGCGGCATTGGGTCCTCTGTATGTGATTGGTGCCTTATAGTCTGCGTGTTTATATTTGATGTAGACAGTGAAGCTCATAGGTTCATGCTTTTGATATTTATGTAAGAATGAGCTGTCTTTTGTAGGGCGGCAGGTGTTTATCTTGTTTGTCAAGCACTCGAAGTCTCCGTACATCACAAAGGGTAATCGTAAAGACCTTTGGTAGTTTTTGAACCGCAGAGATTCGTCCTCCTTGGGCATTACAATCTTTACTGGTGTATTCTTCCTACAATCCGTTTCATGAGCTTGAAGATCTTCCTCAGAGCGATAAATTAACAGACATCGATCACAGGGATATACTCTACCATCACGATTAGATAATTGAGCACTTATCAATTTTGACATGTCTTTTATCCAACAGTAATGACTGTTTCCTTCCATATTCTTTATGTACAGCAAATTGACGTGTGTGTCTTCCTTATTTTTAGTGATTCTCAATGGGTAAATATCATTACCTTCGTATGAATATATGTTCACCGATATGTTATTCAACTTTTCGAACCTGTTAAATACTCTATCTTCCATCTTCACAGGAAACTCAATGCCTTCAAACGTTAGCTCATTCTCATACGGTTTATATTTGGTGACTCTTTGGGCATCTTTTTCCGCTGGGTGCAGTGCAGAGAGTATTGCCCACATGAAACACTTATTATCCTCATTTTGCACGTTTATGACTGCCTTTTTAGCCTTAATCTTTTTCGGCAGATCGATGTAGGATGCTCCTCTCAGCGGGTTGTATTTATTGATCCTTACCTCAAGGCTTTTGATTCTGGCAAGCGTCCACCCTGAGCCCCTTGCAACAAACTCCTCCATTTCTGTCAGTAACTTTTGGATAACTGATCTGTAATAATCTACCAAATCAGTGGATTCTAAGATGACTTCATTTTGTGTTTTGAAGTTTTTCTCCATTTCTTCCACCTTTCCATCTTTTGCTTTTGCATAGTCGCAGAGGAACTGAAAATTGACCTTCAGGCCATGCAGCCTCTTCAGATATTTAGTGATGAGACCCCGAACAAGTGGTGAAACATCATTCAAAAAGTCTTTGGGAAGCATCAGATTGTGTTCGTTTGGGATGTCGTACGTCTTCAGCCGAGACTCAAATGCTGTCTCAACTTCAAGGGGTGTATATAGCCTTCTCTCTCGCGAATCTGAAAACAGGTCGGGATCGAATTGGAAGTGACGGTTGAACAATACGCTTTCTATGTATGCTATGATGTCTGCCTTCCTTCCTAACATGGAATAGCCTCTGATACCACGCGTTCGACAAAAATCACGTAGTTGGTTGATGGTCATGTGATGCAGGCTCTGTATGTTGTCAAAATCATCTCTGTGGTCCTCCTTCTGAGAGGCCTTCTTTGGTCTATAGTTTCGATGAGCTTTAGTTTGCAAGTGCTTATCTATGCTAGATTCCTTAAATAACTTACCGCAACACCTGTACAGCTGCACTCTGTTCTTCTTTTGCTTGCTGAACAAGTCATCGTGGAAACTGGATAGGCCGTTATGATTCGTTGAGAATGAATCAATTGGATGAATGAGGGCTATCAGTTCCGCCTTTTTAAGTTTCGAGTATCCTCGAATATTATGTTCCCGACAGTAGTCTTGCAACTGCCGAACGGTTTTCGATTGAAAATCCATGCTTTATATACTGCAACCCTTCTCTTTAAATGCTTAAAATGTCGAAGGGGTACCATCAAATTTAAAAGCAGTTAAAAGGAAGACTTACTATAATAAATATGATGAAGGAAGTGTTCGAAGTAATAAGAATGCTAGGTCTAGACATGAAAGTTGCATCAGACGGAGGAGCTCGAGAATGTGAGCATGAAGATGTGAGAAAAAATGATGATGGCTGGTATGTTTGCACAACATGTGGTGAGGAGCTGAGGTATAATCCCAATGAGCCTCCTATTGATCTGCTCGATCTTTATAGAAACAAGCAGATCCAAGAGAGGCGAAAACATCGAATGAAAACTCTATCTGCATGGCTCACTGAGTACCACATTCCTTTTGAAGAAGAGCTATTGGAAGACTTTTGTTCTTTTAGCCATAAATATGAAGAGATGTTCCCAGAGCGAAAAAACCTAATCAGCAAAGAATACATTCTATTTCATTTGCTCCGGAAAAGGGGTTATCAGACCCCACTTAAGTTGCCTAAAATGAAGAAAACGCTTACCCAAAATGAAGAAATCTGTAGAGTCATTTTCAATGCTTTAAAATGGGCTTACTAGGAAAGTTCAACTAGGTGTGGTGAGGACGTGAATTTTTAATAGCTTTGACAGCTATTAAAAATAAATTTAAAGAAGATCGTTTTTATGGATCCAACTGGTCTCAGGATAGCCTAACCATTTCACTAGATACTTGTCCCCTTTCTTTCTGATTATTTTCTCAATCTTATACACATCGTCTTTCTTATCATACTTCACCAGTTCATTATCATAAAAGGTACCTTTCACCTCTTCATTGTTTGAGTCCTTTACTCTATAAGTGATTGGGTCGGTTTCTAACACTTCAGAAATGACGAATATTTCTTCTGTAAAAGTTGCTTGATAACCCCTTCTGAAGGTAGACTTATATATTGATATTCTTACTTTATCTCCTACCTGGTATTTGGGTTTATGTATGACCTTTTCTTTAAACAAATTGTGATACACATCGCCACTGTTTTCTTCTAGACTGGCTTCAGAGGGTGTCATTCTGATACTTCTGTGGTATGAGTTGTTGTAATTCTTCACAAATTGATCCAAGACATCTACGTATCTATTTGTATTGTTAGCCGCTAAGTATTTCCTAATTTTACCGTTTAAAGTTCTGTTAAAACGCTCCACAACGGAGCATTTGATTTCGACGTTTTCAGTAGTAAACCAGTGAATATTATTCTCTTTAAACAGTTGTTGCGTCTCTTTGTTAATAAACTCGGTCCCTTTGTCTGTCTGAATTTTTTCAGGAATTCTTTCCTTAAAGATCTTTTTAAACGCCATAGTAACTTCCTCACCCGTTTTCCTGCGAACTGGTATAGCCCAACCATATTTGCTAAAAATGTCTATGACTGTTAGTAAGTAGTTTTTGCCATCATTAGAACTTGATAATGGCTTTAAAAATAACAAGTCTGCTTGCCATTGGTCATCAATGTGTGAAACGTAAGTTCTCCTCCTTTTGAATTTACGGATAAGTGGTTTATGTTTGGTGTAAACATCTTGCTGGTGTAAGAACTCTTCGATGTCCTTTCTAGGAACATGCACCTTCCTCTCAAGCTCCGTGATGCCGCAATATCCAGTTTCAGGATCATAGTACACAGCTCTCAGTTTAGGGGTGTTCTGAGTTACCCCGTCAACTTTAAAAAAGAACTTTTCCTTGACCCACACTTTTCACATTCACCTTTCATAACAGGCCTTCCGTTGCTTGTCACCGAATTTTCAACCTTTAGTGTGCCTGTCTTCTTTTTACAAATCAAGCAGTATGTCACAATAGAACCCAGTCCAAAAACTTTTTTGGTTTTTATGATTGGTCGGATCACAACCCTTGCTTGTTTTTCTCCGAGTGGATAAAATCCGCTGTTTGGGTTTTCAATGGTGGCTAGATCCTTTAAAAGCTCTTCATCTGCAACATGTCTCTGTCTAGTGTCTTTTGTTTGACTGTATGCTATGTCATGCTTCTTGCATGCTTTATCTACTCTGTTAACTCCTGGATCCCCTCTAGTCAATCTTTTAGAAAGCTTTGTAAAAGGTCCACAGTACTGATAACCAGGAAGGTGCATTTCTGGTGGATTGAGCTTATCTTGCATCCAACCGACTAAATCTCCACCTTTAATCTTCTTTTTTGTATCGTGTTTGCTCATTTATTAAGAATGTAAAATTATTTTTCGTACCCGTTCAAACCTTTCTTCTTCAAATATTTTTCCATGGGGAAGTACTGCAAGTCCTTTATAAATTCTTGCTCTTTAATCAAAGCCTCCTCCTCCGAAACAGTCTTTGCTCTCAAGGAATTGAGTAAAGACTTATAAAACTTGTAGGTAAACTTGTATTCTTCTTTCCGTTCTGAGATATGCAAGGATTTATCAATAATCTCTATGACACTGACCACGATGCTCAAGGATGCTAGGGGAAGTAGAGCGAAAGCAGTCAAACTCGAAGTACCAAACAAGAACTTGGCAACTGTCAGAGACAGACTAACATCACTGTAGAATTTGTAGCTCTTTCTGTATACGTACAACCATGACTCTAATTTTTGTTCCATGTTTTATTTAAAGGATCAAAACATTTCCTATACCTCATTTCAGGGTTAACTAAATCAAGCATAAAAAAATCATGAGGTTTCGTGACACACGTTTTGTACATACTATTGAACTCCCCGCTGGTGAGACTACCATCGATTTCTCGCAGGATTTGTTTAACCTCTCTTGGTTGGAGTTGAAAGAAGATAAAGTAGTTACAGTTCTTGCGTATGTTGATGGGTGTTGAGTAATATGATTGAGATATATAGATGATGGACGCATTTTTCTTTCTACCTCTTATGAATAGGTCCTCTATGACTTTTTGCTTCTTTTCAGTCACGCAGTCATCGAATACAACTAGATTCTTAACGCTAGGATCAAGTTCATCCACTGTTATAAAATCGCTCAACTCTGACGTGAATAATGTTTCCTTCTTGAACTTGTGAAACATTTCTAAAAATTTTTCTTTATCAGCCTTCTTAACTTTTTTAAGGTTTAGAATATCATCTTCCTCTATATCATTAAACTGCGTGTATGTTTCTTGTAGAGATGAATACTTGGGCTCAAAGATGTCTTTAGCACATACGTAGAGATTGTCAAACTTCAACCAATCGTAGATGAAGTTAAGAAGCAAGTTTGTTTTACCACACCCTGAGGGTCCGGTGATTAAGAGTCTGAAGGGATGTTTGGGTAGCAGAGGATGCTGATCAGCATATGCAAACTCTTCAGGTTGCGTGTAATTCTTTATTCGAATCATATCTTTATTTAGGGTGAAAAACATTTACTTTAAGGCAAAAATATTTGCTTTAAAGCAAAAACATTTACTTTAAGGCAAACATTTATTTGTCAAGTAATAAAGATGAATCAATTAGAGAAGGAACGCATCGAAAAGATAAAGGGGCAGATACTAGCCCAAAAAAGATTGGGTGAGTTACAAAAAGATCTCAGAAGAAAAAACGAGCAGCAGCTTCAAGACAAATTAGGTGTTCGAGAAACGTTAACAGAGTTTCATAAGCCTGTGACCGAACAGTTGGCTCAGCAGGAAGTATCGAGAAACGAGCAAATGAAAGCTGTTCATAAAGCTGTTCAGGATGTAATGCAGGAAATATCCATTCCATCGTTAGAATCCACAAGAATTCCTGAATTAGAATATGGAATAAAAGATTTGGAGCGCACGATTTATAATTTAAACTTAAATAAGGATCTAGACGAGTCTTTCATCAGAAAAGAGGGTTTTGAATTGCCTTCAGAATTAGTGAGCAAAAGTGAGGGCGAGCTGAATGAAATCATAAAACGTGCCAACGACAGAAATAAAGAATTCGGAACTAGAAAAGGGCCTATAAAGAAAGAATGGATGAACGTCACAGAAGATAATGGAGATAGGAAAGAATATTTAAGAAAAGAGTTGGCCAAGTATGACCACAAAATTCAAATGATGAGGAACTATACAAAAGCACTCAAAACACTCAGGGATGGACATTATTATACAGGCGAGGGTATCGATGGGATGGAGCTGCTTTCGCGGCTGACGGATAAAAGATGTAGTGGGAGTAAAAGTAAAAAGCTCTACAATAAAATCGTTACTCTGTTGGATACGCTTTTAAAAAAGGGTGAGCTAACCAATGATTTTGTAAAAAGCTACTACGCAAAGTTTTTGAGCTAGCGAAAATTTTTCTCTGCATATAATAAATGAGTAACTACGTTAAAACAAAAGTACATCTGAGTGATCATCAGATCAACAAGTTAAAGACTGCACACAAGAAAAAAGAGGAGGTCACTTTACAGATCAATACCTCCAAGGCGCCAAATCATGATCTATATCTTACTCAAACACAGATCGAGCAACTAAAGAAGGGCAAACGCATAAAGATCAGCAAAACACAACTGGAGAAAAATGGTGGATTCTTGCCTTTTCTTATCCCCATTCTCACCACTTTGGCTACCGGTGCTCTTTCGGGGGCAGCTGGATGGGGAGCTAAAAAGATTATGGATAAAGTGAGCGGATCCGGTTGCAAGGGAAAGAAAAAAAAGGGGAAAGGCGTTCTACAAAACTGGGAATCTCGAACAAACTGATCGAGGAATGCATGAATGGTGAGAAAGGGTTTCGTGGCGTCTTCACATCTGACATGCTACCCAAAAAGATGAGAAAGTTTGAAAGTGGAATTATTAATTTAGACTTGTCGACAGGGCCTGGTACTCATTGGGTGGCCTACTACAACGATCCACATAATAATTTTGTAGAATATTTTGATTCATTCGGAGACTACAAATATAACAATATTCCTTTAAAGGATGTCATTATCCCAGCAAACATATTTCGCTACCTGAGATCATCAAATAAGGAAGTTCGATACAATTCAAGCTTCCTGCAGAAACCCACATCTGACCGCTGTGGCTACTTCAGTATGGCATACATAAAAAAGAGAAATAGAGGCCACCTTCCTTGGGACATCTTGTACTCCCTAACTCAAGAACCAAGTGATCATAATGAGAAGAAAGTGCTACTTTAATGAAGCATGCGTGTTATTTTAATAGGTCAAAGCCTATTAAAATAAAAAAATGCTTATAATAAAATGACTCTGCTTATATTAAACTCAAAAGACTACCCAAAATCAGAAGACTTTACTGTCGAATACGCTACGCCTCTGAAGATCAAGAGGGTTGCTTTGCAATCTTTTTCCTTATGGGTTTCATGGTACAACATTTGCAAGGCCTACGAGAACAACAAGCTTTCATTCTACGATGGCAGCCTTTGGCATGATCTAACTATTCCTGATGGAAATTATACTCTGGGGGAGCTAAACGATTACATGACGACATACTTCAGGAACGAAAGTCCTCCCATACAGTTTGGCGTGATATTCGCTCGACAGAGATTTGTGATAAAACTGAAAGAACACTACAAGCTTGATTTATCGAAGAGTAAGCTTCATGAGATTTTAGGATTTGAACCAAAGGTTTACGAAGAAGTGAAACAAGAAGCCAAGTACGTGGCTAACATCTCTAGAAGCGTCGATGATATTCATATCCATTGCGATATTATAGAGGGCGCTTATTTGAACCAATTTGCATCGGAAGTTATCCATTCTTTCACGCCGGCGCAAGAGCCAGGTAGTTTGCTCTCTAAAGATTTTGACAGACCCATCTTTTTTAAGACAAAGAGTAACCACGTATACAGGATCAGGATGCGTCTGACCAATCAGGACGGTGTACCAATTAACCTCAATAATCAGAGAGTTCTTTACAGGTTGTTGGTGGAGTGAAGAAAATTTTTGTACTTACAATAAATGAACAGACATAGACTTTACGGAGCAAGCAAGAGGATACAAGGCCGAGGCTTCTTTGGGAGAAAGCTTTTGAACGTAGCTATGAAAGAGGTTGAACAAGAGGTGCAGCAAGCAGTGAATAGTAAATTGGAGTCAATCCTTAATAAATCCATTAGAAGAGGCGCAGGCTTAAAAGTAGTGAATGAAGATAAATTAGAAGCTATCCTTGCAAAGAATATGAAGCGAAAATAATTTTACTGCATATAATAAAGATGAACAATATTTGGGAATTAAAACAAACGTCAGAAGACGTCATCAGAGACATAGAAAGTTTTGAGTACAGAGAAATTAAAGAAACGCACAGCACTCAGGATACGAGTGAAGATGCCACGTATAACTTTCACATACTCGACACAAACGCTAAAATTCTCTACTCCAAAGGATATATTCACCAAGAACTCAGAGTCGTAAAAGGAAACGGAGATTCTGTAGGGGAAGAGAACGTGACATTGGTGAATGGTGGAGGTTTACTCAGGAGAAGTATCATGACCGTCGGTGCATACGAGATAGATTCAGATGTGCATGAAACATCCTTGATGCTTCAGGTTATGGGTTTAATTAACTTCACACCTGATTATACAACTTCGGAAGCGACCAATATGTTTTACTATATAGATACCTCTGATTCTGCCGAGAGAGGGTCGTTCAAGTTTAACGGTGCCCTCACCGATGCTACAACAATAACAAATTTTTTCGCTAACTTAAGAGTGAATGATGTGCGTAACGAAGGTTTTGCCAAAAGATGGATATATACCCGAGATAGTCAGTCTGTGCACATATTTATACCACTCAAATACATTTTCGGCTTCCTCAAAGATTATGAAAAAGTCATTACAGGCTTTGACGTAAAATTTCAGTTTCAAAGAAACAGTCACAAGAACATGCTGTATACAAATGCACAAAATCCTAATTATAAAGTACAAGTCAAGAAACTTTCGCTTTGGCTACCTTATGTTAAATTCAATTCTTCTGTTGATGGTCAGTTTACAAAATTGATTCTGTCGGACCAATCCATCGACCTTAACTGGAGGCAACCGAGAGTAGTCAAATCCAACATTTTAGAAAATAGCAGCGGATCATGCAACATACCCGCCACGACTGATGAAGTTATGAGCCTTTACGTTGTGCCCCAATATGATGAAAGAAACGAAAACTTTTCTCAAAACAACATGCTGTTTGATAACTTAGACATGATTGATTGCTGGCTTATGGTCAATAACGTGAGGGTGCCAAACATCAACTATACTATGGACTTTGAGAAAAAAGATTATTCGAGACTCTACGCTGCTCTCTTAGATGCAGGACTTAACAATCTCACTTCCGAGACCGGATGTCTCATCAACTATGAAACCTTCAGAAGTCTCTATCCAATCATATGCTTCAACTTATCTTTTCACGAGCCGTACGTAAATGTTAGCAACCTGATGATTGAATTTCACTGGAGACTGAAGAGCAGCCCCCAGAATAAGAAGTATGTATTTTACTTTGTTTTGATCGAGAGAAAGAGATGCAAACTCAATATGGCAGAAAAGAAGATCACAATGTTGAATACTTTAAGGATGTGAACTCAATAGATTACTTTAGATTTTAATAGATTACGATCTATTAAAAACTTATTTATAATAATAAAGATGGCTTGGTTTCCTTTTGGAATATACTACCCTAGAAAAGCAGTGGGTCTTCGCGGTCCACCTGGAATAGGGTTTAAACTCACAGACGATGGGAATTATGATATGGAAAATAAGGTTCTCAAAAACTGTCACAACCCAGTTGATGATCAGGATGTTTCAACTAAACATTTTGTTCAGACAGAGTTTGAAAAGAATTACTTTTGTTTAAGACAAATCATTGAAGACAGTAAAAACAATTTTAATGATTGTTTCTTAAATTTTGTTCGTGAAACAGCTGAAAGGATAAAAAATCTGGATAGTGCTCTTAGAGGTGAAATTGCTGATAGTGTTTCTAAATTAGATGACAGATTCTTGAGATTAAATGATAGAAGACCCATTGACGCTAAAGGTAAAAGGATAGGTAATGTCGCGGACCCTATTGAAGACATGAATGCGGTTAATAAAAAGTACTTGGAAAACTATGTTGACAATAAAGTATGTTATGCAACCACCACATCAGGGTACATTACTATTAGACCTAGTACCAATGCGAATGTTGTTATTTTTACGAAGTTTTCCGGTGATGCTTTGAACTCAGAATGTAAATTCTCTCGGGGCGGTTTTTTTAGACTGGGATTGTACCTTGATCCTCAAAAGATAATCGATGAATTAATCGTTGTTAAGTTATACATTAATAGCAAGCAGTACGTTCACAAGATAAAAGTAGCCACTGAATTCGTGTTAATTCTCGGAGAGGTTAAAAAAGATGACCAATTAAAAATTTTCTTACGATGTGATGCTGAGTTCACAGTTCAACCATTTCTAAAAATTGAAGAAATCAAGTGGACACTCCAGCTGCCGTAAAAAATTGTACATATAATAAATGGCGTGGAACGAAATATCAAAAAGCGGTTTGTCGGAAGAACAAATCAGAGTTAGTAAAAATTATGTTAACTGGTCGCTCATAAGTCAATATTCAACTTTATCGGAAGAGTTTATCGAAGAATTCGAAGGTTTGGTAAACTGGATGGTCATCTCTCAGTATCAGAAGCTTTCGGAGCCTTTTGTAGAAAAACACAAAGGTCTATTAAACTGGTACTATACATCCAAATATCAAGTTCTATCAGAGGATTTCATGGACAGAAATACTGAATATTTAGATTGGGAAGTAGTTTCCAGATATCAGATAATGTCAGAACCCTTCCTGGATAAACATGCTTCCAAATTAGATTGGAGAATGGTTTCTCAATTCCAAGTACTCTCAGAAGAATTTATTCGTCGGCATATAGACAAAATCGATTTGGAACTCATTTGCGTCAAACAAAAGCTCACTGAAGATTTTATGATGGAATTTGCAGATTACCTTGAATGGGGTAGAATTGTTCAATGGCAAACCTTTAACGAAGATTTTATTATGAAAAATCTGGATCGTATAGATCTTTGTCACCTCATGACTTATAAAGCCCACTTGCTCTCAGATACCTTTTACGAACTCCATTTTAAAAAGCTGGTTTGCATCCTTCTGACAAACATATGTAATAGATTTGTGATACAATATGAACCTGTCGACATACCTCCCGAGTTGGGTAAAAATGATCCTATCGACATACAACCCGAGTTGGACAAAAATGAACCATAATAATATTTAATGGTTGATCAACCATTAAATGTTTAGATACCCCTTTGTTACCTTCCTCAAGTTTGAATATATTTATCCTTTAAATAAAGAATATGGATCGTATTGTAAAAAAATTGAACGATTTGAATACTAAAACATATAGGTCACTGGATGGTGAATATTTGGTTTCTGACATTACTGAACACGGGAATTCAATCCTAATACGTTTGTCGGATAACTCAACTATATGTTTAAAAAATAATGTTTTGTCCAGGGATGAAATAAAACTATTAAATGAATACGTTGACCTCAGGGTTACATCAGATGGAAACGTGATTAAATATACTGCACACCATTAAAAGAGATGGGGACCGATATTGTATCTAAACTGATTGCTAACGTTCTACAGACATTCACTTTTAATGATTTATATCATTAAAACTGTTTATGAACCCCCAGCTATTCTTTTATAAGTTTGACAATTGTTTCAAACTGATCATGCAACTTCTTCAAAGATTTATTCATTTCTGAAATGTCACCGCTTAAAACATCGAATTGGAGATACTGATAAAGAATTCTATAGCGAAATATCTCAGACTCAATTTCATTCATTTATTTATATTTTGTTTTCTTTAAATCAGATAAAATACGAAGCTGCTAGGAAAGTGTCGGCCTTGTTTCGACTTCCTGCTTTCATAACGTCTGTAGCGAGCGCTGACCTTGACTAACATCTCTTCCTCTTTAAAGAAGAGTTCTCTCAGAGGTAGCGGTAGAAAAAAGCGGAGATTACTAGAATCAAAGGGAGATGGCAGCACCATACGGGGAGTGATTCTCGCAAAAGCATAGAACTCCACTGAGATCCAAGAGGCGATGTCAAGAATGAGTTCTTTTCGAACATACTGCCCAGAGATCTGTTTATTAAGAGGATCATTGTTCTGTTCTCTTATCTCGTAAAAGCTGCGGTCGTGATCACGACTGCAGCTTTTATGGTAACTTATTAATCTCTTTGATTTTTCTAAAGATAACCAATGTTTAAACTTTTTAATACCATTATTACACAGCTTAGTGGCGTTAAAGTACCCCGTGCTCTTATCAATCACCAACCTAAAGCCACCGAAGTTATTATTTTAAGGTTATATCCTACTTGACTCGTTTAAAGGTGATTTTTTAACGGTTTTTAGTTTTCAATGTAAAGGTTATAATAATGATATGTAGAACAAATCATTGGTACCCTTGGCTGAACGGTTAGCGCGCAGGACTCTTAACATCTAGGTCCCAGGTTCAAATCCCGACCTCTCCCGGGTTGTTTAACAATCTGGGTTGACGGTTTATTGAACTATACCGAGCCAAAAATGACATGTCGGCTACTTCCGTCGTTGAACCAAAGGAGTAGCATCCTTCGATTAAATAATAAGTGGTGGGTTGAGACTGTGGTCCTATGTCCTGAATGTTTAATGAGTTGCCTCAGTGGCGGCAGGCTCAGAGTGTACTTGGTCTTGAATTCGGCTCATCGAGAAGGGCCCCTTGGTGGGTCGGATTTGAGATTGAGTATACTCTGAGCCTGCCGGGAGGCATTTTGCAAAATTTTTAATGACATGGGTTCGTTGTTTTGAAACCATCATCTGCCAAAAGTATGGTATCTGTCTCATCCGAGGAAAAGGGGGTGCTCGTCGCAGGGGGTACCCTTCGGGGTCAACGACTTTTCGCTGTTTTCTAAAAGTGGGTTCTGAAAGAGTCGCTGCGCCTCCTATGGGGTTTGTGTGGATGAAATGTAGCCATTCCTTTCTAAAAGTGGGTCTGATTTTATAGGTGTTTGGGAGCCATTGTTTTTTAAAAGTGGGTTGAGATTTAATGGAGGGGCTGAGAACCATTACTTTCTAAAAGTGGGTCTGATTTTAATGGTCAGTTTTTACACCATTGTTTTTTAAAAGTGGGTTGAGATTTAATGGAGGGGCTGAGAACCATTACTTTCTAAAAGTGGGTCTGATTTTAATGGTCAGTTTTTACACCATTGTTTTTTAAAAGTGGGTTGAGATTTAATGGAGGGGTTGAGAACCATTACTTTCTAAAAGTGGGTCCGATTTTTATGAGTGTTTGAGAGCCATTAACAGTCACTGCGCCAGCTCTGTCATTTGCACACTACTGCTGTGCAATCGGCAAAACAGCAGGAGAAAAATACTAAAACACATTGTCCAGGGATTTGGAATGCAAACCCAGTATGCATTCCCTTAAAAGTGTCTTTAATTGGGCAAGTAATTTATGACGCTCAGAAAATGTGAATGTATTTCCTGTATAATTCTGAAAAGCATGGAATCTTCATTCAGCCCAGATTGCTTCAATTTTTCGCAGAGCTGGGTTGGGACCGCGTAAAGTAAGGTAGTATTTATAAATTATTTAAAGGCATGCATAAGAATTGTTTATATACGTTTCTCATAATGATTATTATTTATTTTTATTCCTTTTTTAAATTTTGTTATAATATTTTTGTGCTTTTAAAGGTGTCATTTAACAATTCATTCGTCATTTAAATAAATTTTCTGCGATAAAATAAAATCACAAATTGTGAATGAAACACTAAACTATACAAAAAGATCAGCAGTGGTTCCAATACGGGTCAGAACGGGCTGAAAATTTAGATTTTTTCCCTGTCTGGCACGACTGTACCAGTGCTTAAACCCTGCCCAAAGACCATTGAGTCTCAGCTTGATCCGGCCCGAAATAATTTATATTCATATATGTTAAAAACATGAATGTGTTGAAGACCCAGACCGTCCGACTCATCATGAGGACTTGAGCAACTATTTGGACGGCCGGGAAAGAGTGAAATTTTTCTACGAAGAATTGAGGTATTTTTTTTTTAAACATTTATCTATATATAGATGAAATAAAGACTATTATTTCATATATTCAATTAAAATTCATTTGAAATTTTTTTAAAATTAAATATGTTCTGCCTGGCGAAATAAATATATTCGGCCCCAGAAAAATTTTCAAAATATGTTCGGCCTTTTTTAGAAGCAAAGTTCGAGCCCGGCCCGAAACAGCGTTATAAAATTTCGGCACGACCCGAGTCGAAATGATTTCGCCTGAATAACATTTTTCTATGTAGATATTATATCTTTTTTAACAATTTTAAAATAATTTTAAATAATTAAATAGCAAAATTAGAGCCATTTTTTCAAAATGGTTCAAAATATTAAGACATCGAAATTAGAACCACTTTTTCAATTTTTTTAAATTATTAAAATATCGAAATTAGGACCACATTTACAAAATATTAAAATATCGAAATTGTTGCTACTATATTTCAAAAACTAAGAACCTATCCAAAATCCATTTGTACACTCCTATATGGTTTTCAAAGGGCTACAAATTACCCAATATTGTTCATAGCTGCCACTTTTCGTTTTCGAGAAATAAGCATTTATAAACTTAAAAAACAGGAAAATTTCAATCTTTTTAAACTTGATAAGACGATTCCTCGAAAATTGCATTAGATCTATAAAAACCCATTACTAAGCTAGAACTTGGATTTCCTACTAAACATTCTTATCGCTTATGGTTTATCTTTCATAATTTAGAAAATAGTTCGAGTGAAAGCAAGGAGACTAAAATTCTCTACGACAAAAACTTTTTAGTTTTTCGAAAAAAAATGCAAATATTCTAAAATATTGAAATTATCTCTATATATATACATAAAAGGTACTATATTTCCAACAAAACAAGTAAAAGTTGGTGATATTTTTATCTGTTAGGTTCGGAGATATAAGCGCCCAAAGTGTTTATATTTTTCGTAACGCCCGGATGTCTGCTAGAGACTCCCCAACCATACATGTTATTCATATTAAAATCTATAAAATCTATGCAATTTGTCCTTTCATACTGTGATTATTTTTCGGGAGAATATTATATATCAAATTGATGAGGGCGAAAAAATTTAATGCTTTTTATTTTTGCTTGTTTCTCTTTATGATGATGTATTTCCTTTTTTAAATTGAAAGAAAAATAATTTGCCTAAACTTATGTGTGAAAACAGGTTTAATATATTAATACATATTTGCAACTAATTATTTAAACCAATTCATTAAATAAAAAAGTTAGGCTTCGTAACCCTGAAAGATGCTACGAATGTATAAAACGCAAAACTCGGGAGAAAAAATTTCTAGGGATATCAACAAATTATTTCTACAAATATAAGTATTGAATAACATTGTGTTTGACTTACGGCTGCATATGCGGCAAAAATTAAAATTGGAAAAATTTGAAAAATTGGAAGTTTGATTAATTAACTTAAAATATTATTAATTTTATAACTTAAATAAAGTTACTCTTAAATTGCAGTAAATTTTTAAGTTATAAATACTAGCAGAAACCACCAAAGAGAGGCGTTCCAAAACATAGGATAGTCCCATTGCAGATGCCGACATAGATGCTAAAGTTATCCTAGTTTGGGGAACGTCCCCTATAGGCGAGTTCTGTAACCATTAACGCTTGGTTTTGGTCATAGTCCACAGATAAATTGTATAGTATGGCCTCATTTTTGTGAAATTTAATGCCGACTGAGTGATAAGACTGAATTTATCTGTCTCTATAAAAGTTCACAAATTTGTAGAATATAGCAAGTTTTCGTGTTGCCATTCCGCATTAGGTATTACTTGCAGAGAACTAAAAATCTGATGTGGGCAGCACATGACTTTCCCTACAGACTTATATTAACGTTCTCTTTATTTTAATTAAATTTATTTCACTTTTAATTCAATTTTCTTTCTCATTCGGTAACCGGACTTATTTTCAAAGGTGGCCTAGAGAAAGTACGAAAAACTAAAATATCTCGAGAACGGCTAGTCCTAGAGTAATGGGGTTGGTCGTATTCTTTTCGTCGTTAAAAATTACGTATTAAACAAGCATTTAATGGATATATTTGAGTATATCTAGTTCTTTAGTTTAGACTTTGACGATTTTTGCGGGCCATTTTGCAAAAAAAGGCAGGTTATTTACTTCCGAATCGTACCAAAATCTAATCAGCATCAGAGTAACCCACAAGTGACTTATTTAGCGAATTTTGTGAAATTTGGTCCATTAGTTTTTCAGTTAAAGTGGATACAAGCTTTTGCGGGCCATTTCGCAAAAAATAAGGCGGGTTCTTTTATCCTGAATCGTACCCAAAACTAATCAGTACCAGATTTGCCCACAAGTGACTTACCTACCAAATTTTATGAAATTTGGTCAATTACTTTTTTAGTTAAAGTGGATACAAAATCTGCACAGACGTCACGCTAAAAATGGTTTTTTCGTATTCTAGAGGTCTTGAAACGTGTAGATCCGTCGAAAACTCGATTTGCGACATGATTCCAATACTTTCCCTATACATTACCATGTATTGCAGGGAAAGTAAAAATCTGATGTGGACAGCACATGACTTTCGCTGCAGACTTATATACACATTCTCTTTATTTTAATTAAATTTAATTCACTTATAATTCAATTTTCGTTCTCATTTGGTAACTGGACTCATTTTCAAAGGTGATGTAGAGAAAAAACGAAAATATCTCGAGAACGGCTAGTCCTAGTGTAATTAGGTTGATCTTATTCTCGTCTTCGTTAAAAATTACGTATAAAACAAGCATTTAATGGATATGTTTCAGCATACGTAGTTTTTTATTTTAGATTTTGTCGTTTTTGCGGGCCATTTTACAAAAAAGGCAGGTTATTTTTTCCGAATCATGCCAAAATCTAATCAGCACCAGGGTAACCCACAAGCGACTTATCTACCAACTTGTGTGAAATTCGGTCCAATAGATTTTCAGCTAGGGTGGATACAAACTTTTTCAGGGCCATTTCGCAAAAAAAGGCGGGTTCTTTTATCCCGAATCGTACCCAAAACTAATCAGCACCAGATTCGCCCACAAGTGACTTACCTACCAAATTTTATGAAATTCGGTCAATTTCTTTTTTAGTTAGAGTGGATACAAAATCTGCACAGACAGACACACACACAGACGTCACGCTAAAAATGGTTTTTTCGTATTCTAGAGGTCTCGAAACGTGTAGATCCGTCGAAAACTCGAGTTGCGATTTTCGGCATGATTCCAATACTTTCCCTATACATTACCATGTATTGCAGGGAAAGTAAAAAGTGCAAAAACGATCTACAGATTTTCAATGGGAACGCAATCCTTATAGAATAGAATTGGTTGATATATTACCAGAAAAAATGAACAATATTTACATGTTTGTATTTAAACTATTTGTGATTAAGGAATTTCAAGTATTTGCAAACATATTTAAATGCGGTCGTCATTCGTATGAAATTTTATATCTTCTGATTTGAAATAAAAATGTTTTATTAATTTCGTCGTATAAATCAAATGCATGGTAATATGTATGTAGAAAATTGAATAAATATTATAATAGTGTCGAAAATCAAAATTCAGTTTTATCCCAGCTCGCATAGTCTTGACATGTTGCGTGTATTAGGTTCTTTTTTGACTATCTGATCAGTAAAACAAATAAAGTACAATTTCCATTATAAAATCCTTCACGAAAGATAACTTTCTCTTAGCAGCAGGACTCTGTTATGCTATCTTTGCCTTATAAAATCTCCTTCCCCCCAAAATGTTCTTTATAATCTTTTTAAGTAATCTATTATAGTACAAATTGCGACGAAATTTATTTATAAAAATATTTAATTCCGAAAGAAAGTATTATTTTACAAGTTTTATTTCTACCGTATTTAAATTTCAATGTATTTTTTTCAAAATTAATACATTTCCTTAATTTTTAAAGTTAAGGTGTTTCCTTTTCTTAAATTACTGTAATTAAACCTTTTTAGAACAATAATTATCATATTAGAAAATTTTCTCCCGTCAATATCACCACAGAAAAAGCACTTGTGCTTTGCATTTTTTTTAAAGTTTCTTTTATTAAATATACGATTCAAAATCTATTACATTCTACAAATTTTTACTAGAAAGTTAAGAAATTTAAAGTTAATTTCAAGAGTTTTCAAATACAATAAGTAAAAGAAAAAATAGAATTATGTCAGATAAGCTCTCAGGAAAAATGCCTTTCCAGAGAAATTTCTAAAAGAAAATAGATAACATTTTAGGTTACATGCTTGTCTTATAATACTACAATGACTAGCACCAAAATATATTGTAGCAAAATTGAACTAGCAAACATAAACGGTTTTAGTGATAGAGCATTAAGTCATGCAAGTTTTTCTTTAAAATGCATTCTTCTATACTGTGAAAGCAACCAATTTATTGGTTTTCCTATTGTTAGCCGAGACTATTGTTTGATAATTCCATTATAGTAAGACTAATCTAGACGAAAATAGAATTTAGCTTCTATTGCAAATAACAGTGATAGTCTACTGTGCGGCCGCACATGCTACACGGGCGTAATATGCCCTTTATAAACACCTAAACGATTCATTGCGATGTCGGTTTGCATATGTGGGCGCGCATTTAATCTGCATGTACAAACCGCACGCCTTAAATAAGCGCTTAAACACGCTTTTTCTCGTTACGCTGCGACACCTTTAGGATTGAACAAAAAGCAAGGCGGTAAAAATCGGGATTATGATTGTAGTTATCCCGTTTATATGATTTTTTCACAATGCTTTTAATGGCAAATAATTGTATTTTGAAAAATATAAATAATATCTTTAAAATTCAAGAAATAAGAAAATTTCTCAATTTAAATCACTTTATGTCTTTCGTCTGCTGCACTTTCGTGAAATAAATGCCGAAAAGTAAAATTAGATAATTAAATACTATCTCCGAATATTTTCGTGCTATAGAAGATATTTATCGAGCGAATTCTTATAAAAATAAAATAATTGCTCATTTAAAAAATCAAAATGATATCTGTAAAATTCTGGAACTTAGAATTTTTTATTTTATCACCCATATTGTGTCGCGCTAATTGTCTAGAAACATCTGCTATTCTTCAAACAATAATCTGTTGGCAGCTTTATGTTCTGAATATTTAAAGGAATGGATTTAGAAACAACGAAATTTCGAGTTTAAATATTCATAACTTTTAAACTAATTGAAATTTAAAAGAAAAATAATCCCGGCGAGGTGCGTATTTGCATAAGCTAAGATTGCATAAGCTAAGATGCCAACTAACTCTATACAGATCTTCAAAACTGTTGAAAGCTTGAATTTTCTGCTAAGCGTTATACACACATAGAAACAGACATCTTTTTAAAAATACTAAATAATAATAATGCAACATTTACTCGAACGTTTGATATTAAATTGTGTATAAATTAGAATGTTACACTAAAATGGTGACAATGTCGAAATGTTTTTATAAACCTTTTATTAATCGAAAAAATTAGTTATAATCCATTAGTTATAATTTTACTGCTGTACATTTTGTAGACACATTTTATATATTATATTTTTATTAATAAATAATCATTAATTTATTTATAATTACTATTACTTTATTTTTAAATTAAAATATTTCTTTCTTGTTCAAATAAAAATCCCCCAAAATATAATTTAAAATTAAACAGCGTTATTTCAAAATAATAAACTAAAGTTGATAGTTGCGAAATATTGTATTCAGATACTCGTATTTTGTGGTCATTATTTGGTATTTTAATAGTCACAACCTTTCTACTAGAGCTTAAAGTAGGAAACAAAAAAGTAATGAAATGATCTTGCATATTAAATATCGATGAAGAAGCCAGTAAAATAGATCAAAATAATGAATAACACAATTTTTTGCTTTTGAAAGTCAGCTGTCCATAAAATATGGTGATGCTATGCTTTATATTACTTCCTTCATTTCTGATTCTGTTTGCGCCACTTAATATGCACTTGTTTCCAGTAATAAATTACTTATACTGAAAATTTTGGTGTTCAATTAAAAAAAAATGTTTTTATATTTTGTGGACTTCCCATCTCTGCAATTGGTTTATTTAATCTTACGTTCTTTCGAATTATTTATATCTCAAAGACTTTGATCGAAGTTGAAATTTTTTTATAAACCAGCAAAGTTCTGCGCACTTCGAGCGCTAAGCTCGGCTAAGTACACTACGGCCATACATCAGAAACAGGAACCGGCAGACATCAACTGTCACCGATCCTCCCACCCGCTCCTAATATCCACAGGCACAAACGAGTCATACACCTCCCTATTCAATATTACTATATAGGATAATATCTCTCTATAAAAACATATATATTATACCAACTCGTAACATAACGCACGGGTTCCTTTCTCTAGAAGAATGTTCAGGCATGTGCAATCTACCGGGGAGAAACCGCAGTCCTATGCATCTCATTAAGGGCTATGCATTTGTTGCTTTGATGCGTTTTCTTAAAAAAAATGTAGTAATTAAAAAAAATGTTAGAATGCGAAGATAAATACAACTTTCTGTAGAATTAAGCTAAACTTCCTGTTTTAGATGCGGCGAAATAAGTATCAGATAACCTAAAAAAATGTAATTTCAATGTATTTAAGAATATGTGTATAGCCACATGTAGGTAAGTTTTCTGGTGGACTATTTGGAATTTCTTTTTTTTTTACGTCCGTGTCTGGACAATTTTTTGAAAACAAATATCGAGGAAATGAAACAACGGCATCCCTTTATGAGCACTGCAAATCATGTCATATTAATTTCCTCTGAACAGTGTATATATGCATGCTATTATACACATCCCGTGTTTTACAAAGCTAATTCTTGGCCTAGAAACGCGTTTTTTCTTCTTTTTTGAGGAAATTGTTTGGAAATGTGCAAAGTGCATTCGGAAATTAGAAAAAAGTAATAAAGTTTTAATAATTTATAAACACCTAACAAAAGACCCAATTTTATCAAAAGAAAGATGCATGTTCCGAAATTTACACAACCAATTATTGGTATAGAAACTCACGGGTTTTTAAGTACTAGACAATCATCTGGGAATGTGTCAAGTGCATTCGAAGAAAAATCCCAAAATGTACAAAATTTAATACTTTTCCAAATATATTTAAAATTCCACTAATTTTTGCCCTAGAAACTTGCCTTGTTTCAACTGGTAGCTAAAGATCTGGGCATTTGCATAACACATCCGATAATTAAACAAATGTACAATTATTTATTAAACAAAACCCTCAAAACCAAAAATTTGGTTTTGAGACATTTTCTTTTTTTAAATTGGGGTATGATTTGGACATATACATCAAACATTCGAAAATGAAAACAAATAATTGCTGTGTAGACTTTGAACTGCATAAAGGTCACTAGAACAGCAATGCACTCGCCCAAAAACAAAAGTTAACTCAATTGTTTGTATAGTCGGAAATTTTCAATATTAGTCGGAAAAATTTCCTTCACACACCCCCAGACAAGATTGCCCACTTACGTCCCTGTCAATATGTTATTTTACAAAATATTTTTCAGCCAAAATCATTTCGGTTCTATTGGACGGGGAGTCACCGCCAATATTTTGTTTAAAGATCGTAATCTAGAATCTGATGAACTGGGCGACCTCCTAAAATTTTCCTTTACCATTTAGGAAATAATATATGCAAAGTAAATTTTATTATTTAGCGTAATGTAGAGTGGGAAAACCGAACAGCTAGTGCTTATTGCCTGCTGCTTCAAAATACATTGGACAGCAAATTTTCTTACCGTAAGTTCAACTGTTTTATAGATTTACAATTCACTGAAAATGTTACAAATAATACTTTCCCTACAATGCATGGTAATGTATAGAAAGTATTGGAATCGTATCCAAAATTGTAACTTAAATTTTCGCCCGATGTCCACATTTTAGGTCCTCTAGAATACGAAAATAGCATTTTCAGCATGGCTTTTATGTGTCTGTGCAATGTATGTATCCACTCTAGTTCAAAAACTATTCAACGAAGTTTAAAAAAATGTGGTAGATAAGCCATTGGAAGATTACCCTGGTGTTGATTAGATTTCAGTATGTTTCGGAAGAAAAAAAACCTTTTTATTTATCGTAAATACACCACCAGCTTGCTGTAAATAGTCACCTTGTCAGAACTTACACTTTTCCTTACAAATTGGTCAGACTGAGAAAGATTTAGTAATGAAACATACTTACTAATTTATTATTTTAGAATGCTGTGCTGACCCCAGTAATTTTTGCTAATAAACGTAATTTAATACATGTTATTTTAGTCACTAAGAGAAACTTGTGCATAACAATTTATTTTTGCATCTATTCCTTCAGGCAGCACTCATGGAACTGAGAGCGAAGATGACAGTTTTGAATTTTCTAACAAACGCCGTCTGGGCGTAACGGAATACGAGGTGATAAAGGAAATGCAAGATGGTATCCTAGAGTTGATCAAGATGGAACAAGGCGATGAATAAGTTACCAGATTCGAATTCACTTTTTCCCCATTAAAAACATTTAGAGCTCGAACATTTTCACTACAGGTCATTGTTAAATTTATTTTCAGATTCAACGATGAGAAACTACATCGAAGCCATACTTTGTCTTTCTCCGCGTTACATAATGTAATAAACTGTATTTTTAAGTTATGTTAAAATTTTGTTGTCAAGTTTGATTGGTTGTTCATTATCACATT
Organism: Amaurobius ferox; assembly: GCA_951213105.1. Classification (NCBI taxonomy): domain Eukaryota; kingdom Metazoa; phylum Arthropoda; class Arachnida; order Araneae; family Amaurobiidae; genus Amaurobius; species Amaurobius ferox. Next base: position 52,738,506 of record OX578151.1, read on the forward strand.
TTCATGAAAATGAGTTTATAAGGTCTGCAACATTTTTACACACACAATGAACATTGTAAATACAACATTGCATAATTTCAAGCTTTTTATAAGTGATATATTTTACACAAATTATTTTTCTTAATTTCTGTTGAATTAAGTTTTTAATTTTAAATGAAATAATATTTGGATTTTGAGTTTTAGGAACCTTTTGATTTAAACTCAATCCATTACTTTTACTTGATAAGATGTTAGTTTCTAATTATTAAAAAGGTTAGATATGTGGACTATATTGCTCTGTGAATAGTAACTAGATTTCCTTTAGCTGTTAATTGTCAAATTAGATTTGTACAAAATTTAAGTAAATTGGCTATTTCAAAATAGTTTTACATGTTGTCATCTTGAAAAGCGCCAAATGCTAATGTGCAATTCAACCAAATACATTGTTTTGTGGAATTCATGCACCTGTCAAATTTAGTATAAAGATACTTTATATTTGAATTTTTTACAATGTGCTGATTCTGTCATTCATGCAATTTTAGAATCCAGTACGATGACGGCGTAAAGATGGTTTAAAATTCTGAAACATATACCGGGTGGTCAGAATTAAAACACCCCTACTCTAAGCTCTCTATAGATCGAACTACTCAGTGTAAAGGCTCCAAAATTGTTGAACATACTATTCAAGACATGGGAAAAGCGGTTACGCGAAATTAAGCTTAATTTTCACTTATGGAGATTGTAAACACATCACGCTGTAAGATGAGTTGTATAAGAATTGCTGGATTTCTTTAACGCAAAATTATTTAGTTCTGGAGTCTGCAATATAGTTGATATGAATGAAATAATCGTTGATTTTACATAGAGAACAGACGATTTTATATCATACTTTTTAGGTGGGGTTTTAAACACAGAATTAAATTACTTTTACCTCCATGGTTTTAAGTTTTTAAGTACAATATATTATTGTAGTATTGTGATGAAAGAAAGGAATTGAATAAAAGTTTACGAGTGAAATTTTTACTGATTTTTCATAGAGAGCCAGGCGATTTATATTTCAATGACGTCATTTGATAAAGTTCATTTTCTTTCGACGAAGTTTTCAAATATAATAAATTATTGTAGTATTGTGATAATCACAAAAATATCATCGCTGAATGTATCGGAATTTAGATATGTTTAAATGGCATTACATTGCAGTTTTAAATTGTTTCATAATCAATGCTCTATGCATGATTGATCTTTCTTATTAAATATGAGCTTAAATGATGACTGATATAGATTCAGCATCATACTCCAGAGGAAGCAGGGAACCTCCTACCCCCTCTGAAATTTACTTTTCTAAGGATTTCTACTTGCAGTTTTTCATCTTACGGTTCAGAGTATTATTTCGATTGACTATACAACTTAGATGATGACTGATAGGAATTTAGCATCGAATTTCACTAAGAGTAGGGGTTGTGGATTTACCAAGCATTTTCACTTCCAGTTCTTTTCTCAATACTGGATAAAAAAAAATCACTTTTCTTCAAACATTTATTTCTCAAAATCGGCTATAGATGGAGCTAAATGATGACTGATATGGATTCAGTATAAAATTGCTTAGGGATTTGGAAAATTCATCAAGGATTTCCACTTCTGGTTCAACAGATGTCCCTTCCGATTAAAATAATTATAATTTTCTTTACAATACCTATTTCTCAGGATTGTCTGTAGGAATAGCTTAGATAATGACTGATATGTATTCAGCAACGAATTTTGCAGGGAGTTGGGATCACTAATGATTTAGACTTCTGGTTCTGGAGATGTCACTTCCGATTTTTCCAAAAATTCCTTTGACTATACGAAATAAGTGTGCAACTGAGTATAAAAATATTTCGTTTATAATAAAATGTACACACCACTTGCCATTATATGAACGATCTTTCATAAAATGTGTTATATTTCGTACTTGATATATTTTATTAGATTGTATGAACAGTGTTATTTTTCAGTGTTATATTGTGTTAAACCTCGTACTAGATATATTTTATGAAATTCAACTTTACCCCTAAATAATACGTAAAAGTAAAAAAAGATATCCCCTCCCCCTTTTTTTTATCTAGGGCCCGCATGTCGACTTAGTACCCGGCCCCAAAATTGAATGTGGAGGGCCTGGTGACAGCCATCGCTGATAAGAATGAAAATTTCCCAGTTTTATCCCCTTTTATGGCCAGAACATAGTAGCTGCAAACCTAGGGTTTATGCAAATTTTTGTGCTTACAGTGCGAAATTGCAGTTACAATGACAGTTTAAGTTTCTTCACTTTTTTATCTTCTTTTTTTTATATCAGCAAAAGAAATTAAAAAGGAAAAATTCCATATCGCATGTGTTTGTTTTTTTGGGAGTATTTTGTGTCATTTCAGCATATTTTCTGTTCTACAGCGCCACCTATCGGTGTTTCTGGAACTAATTTTTTTCGCATAATCCCTTTCCCCATGTCTTGAATAGTAGGTTCAACAATTTTGGAGCCTTTACACTGAGTAGTTCGATGTATAGAGAGCTCAGAGTAGGGGTGTTTTAATTCTGACCACCCGGTATATAAGGAGGAGAAAGAATAATCCAGTAAGGTCTTTCAATAAAAAATAAAATGACCCACTGCATTTGCTCTGATTAAGAAAAAATAATCTTGTTCTTCAAATTGCGGTTTTAAATATGTAGATGATCCCCGGAATAAAGTATTGGATAAAACGATAGGAGGTTCTTTTAAATTTATATGTTAACTAATTTAGGATGCAGTGTTTGTTTACTACATCAAAAGTGGGTGTTGCCATCGGAGATTTTGAAATTTGTGTGCGATTTTATATAAAGACATCTTAAACAAATGTCATGCATATGAACATTGAAAAGTTTATATAATGATTTTTGAATTATCGATAATTTAGCGATAGTGCGCCAAATTTGTCATCAAATATGACAGACAGATAGTAATATAGGCTTTTCCGGTATAGTATTTTAGGTGTGGCAAGTAATTCAGCATTAAAAAATGACTTAAAATATACAGACATAATACAAATGAAACACAGAATGCCAATTACTGCTGATGGTATAATATTATGAGATTTGCTCCTAGTCAAGATAGCTTGGACAACAGAGCACTTGTCTTCAGACTAAGAAGTTCGAATCATTCTTTAACACGACTTGATAATTATATATATATATATATATATATATATATCAGAAGTCTGCTTGCTTGTTTTACAAATCTCGTTTTGACGGATATTTTTTTTTCAAATTTGGTATGCTTATTCTCTGCTTTACTGTGGTTTAGCCCCGTTTAAATTTCGAGTTTCCAGCACCAGGGGATGTCGAGGTATTAATAAAAAATGTGAAATTAAAACTTCCACAAAAAAAATATTATGCAGACTATTTTTTTATGAAAGGTAATTTGAAGAAAATTATATTGTATTTCTTAGCAACGGAATTAAATGAAATACGGCAGACGATTCTTATTTGTATTACGTTTGAAATAATAAATGGATAGAAAAGTAAATTTTATAAATGAATTGTATTATATACTAGCAGTTTACCTATTTTTCGTACGGAATATACAATATAAGGAAACTTGAAATTCACAATCATGTGTAAATTCTTACAGTATTTAAAATGACATTGTTATTCAAAACATTCTATTAAATATTTAAATTAATGCTTAAGAATTTAAGAATTCCTGTTTCGCTATACAAAATTATCTTTACAGGCAAATTTGAAGAAAAACATCCTGATCTCGTTTATAAATAAATTTACAAAAAATATGAAATTGAATCAATATATGCCAAAATGAAAGTGCTTAAATTGTATTGGAAATACTACTTATATTCTTGTAGACTAGAAATACTCATGTACGAGTATTAGAAAATACTAGCCAAATACCCTTTGAAAATCAACGGTCTCACAATAAGCAACCCCTGAATAGCATAAATTTTTGAACAATTTACGTTTCACATTTTTCTTAAAATCGGAAATGTTGGTGTGCGGAACCCCTAAAGAAGAAAATATTAGAACACTGAAATTACTTACTTTCTTCCTTTTGAATTATCTCCGGACACCAAAATTTAAAGTCTTTATATCATACTCAGCATGCAATTTTATCATTTCATCTTTAGAACGTTTTCATGTGGAGCACCCTCTTAAATGAACATTTATGAAAACCTCTATTCGTCTTGGGTTTTTTATCAAATGATTAGCCTATATCAAATTTTAAATTAGGCGTTTCTCATTTATTAAGCAAATCAAACATTTTGCCCAAAGTAGCAAATATTGGAAAACTGAAATTGCACACTGTGCCGATTTATTAATTTTGTTGATTAAAATTAATATTGTCAAAAATGCATTTTACATTAAATTAATTATTTATTAGTATATTAATTATACATGTAATCTGTTCTAAAACTTACTGCTGTGTACATTGCGTTGGTGGCCGCAAAACCCACCTATTTCTGTGCTTAACGGGATACTAAGTTAACAAACTAAAAATTAAGGTTAATAGTAAAGGAACAAACATTTATTTATCACATACTCAATTTACACTCTTTAGTTTTACAAATTAAATAAATATCACAATAGTGGAATACATCTCAATGGTAGTTCGGGGGGTGTAATGCCAGATGGATTGATATTTGGTTGGAGCACGTGGTGGGATGCATAATTAGCTTTTCCTTAAAAACACAAATTTAGACAAAGAGGTTATCCTCATATAGTTTAATTGTACGGTACCTGATCTTCTTTCATATAACTTGGGTAACACCGATGCTTTGTCACACTTTACACTTGCAATACCAGATGAACATGAGCTCTCCTTCGAATTCCTATATCAGAGACGCACACACAACTCTTAACTCTGCTACCGTCGCTTCTTCTTGACTAGTCTAACTCCAACAGCCTGCCTTGACCAATTCTGACTCCCACTTCGAGCAACTCTCACTTATATCCCTTTTTCGGTCGGCGGTCCACGTGCTGAAATGTAGAGCTGATGGCTAATCCGTAGACATGGCGTCGCCGTCTCGGTTGCCGCCAAACGGCTTAGCGTGGTATGTAAACATGGGCGTGGTATGTAAGATATGGGGCCACCTGTATATTATCGCCCATCTGCTTAGCGTGGGGATAATCCGCCCGCATTCCTGGTTCCATTATTTTTTAATCCTTCCAAATATTTATTACTTTACATTTCTGGCATTACATTCTCACCCCCCCGCGAAAAAAAAGTCCAAAAGTTACTCTCCCACAGTTTCACCCCAGTGGTAAGAAATTAAGTTCACAATGGTTCCTCGCAAACACATAAGTTCATCCATCGTGAGAAAGGCTGAGTTCCACTTTTTAGCCTCGTACAACTCATAGCTTTGATAGTTCTCTGTCAAGTTAGTCCATTATTCATAATTGACATAATGTACCATAAATTACATGAGGATTACCAACATTCACATTATTATTAAATTGTAAATTTTGATATATATTATTTGCAATGCATAATTTTCATTTCTCCTTTTACATAATTATTTACATACGACATATCATTACATAACAGCATTCATTACTTTATTATTATTATACATTTTCTTGTTATCATTTCATTTTGTAACATATTGTAGTAGTGCAACTATCAACTTCCGATTCTTGGTTATGGTTGAATTCCATACCACCATATTATTTATAAATTACTTTGTTATTTCACTTTTTTTTTTTTTTTTTTTTTTTTTTTTTTGAACTTGCCATATATATGTAATGTCAGAAATACATAACATACTTTTTGAAATATACTTATATCCACAATTTAAAACATAAAAACATATACATATACACTCAATTATCACTTTCTATTTATGACATTAATTACAAACTTTTTACATATTTTTCATATTCTTTGTTTTATGAAATTACTATTTACAACAATTCGAGGGCGAAAATTATACCCTTTGGCATTATAACAAACCTCATCATCATTTCTATTATTTTCACTGTTTAATTGCTTTTCTTTAGTGACCTTCCCTTCCTTAATTTGACTTTGATCATTATTTCTAATCACTTTCTCATTTTGATTTCTTTCTTTGTCCTGTGTGTCTGTGTGGTTTGATTCGCTTTCGTCACTATCTTTCAAATATTGTTTTCGCTCCGCTGCCATGTATAGTTTATTTATGTGCACTTTATAAGTTTTATTTTCATCACTTTTAAGACATATTATAACATTATTATTTCGGACTAATTTCGTAATTCTAAATGGTCCATCATATCGATCCTCTAATACCCTTGGTTTTAGGAACTTTTTTAGGTACACTGTCGCTCCTATAAATATATCGTTTTTTCTCACTATTTTATATTTCTTTATTTGTTTGTCATTTATCAGCTTTTGTTGTTCCGATGCGTCTTTCACGACTTTATCTATATTTTTTAAATGCTGTGCCACATAATTTTTATAATTATTTACATCACTATACATTATATCTATTTCTTCCTTACTTGGTATGTTTGTTTGTTTAATATTTTCAAATGGCAATGATAAATCTCTAAGATAGAACAGGAATGAAGGCTCAAATCCTGTATTACTGTTAATAGTGTTATTCACATAAAACTTAAACCATTTTAAAGATTCATCCCATTCAAACGTAGTCTTTGACAAACACATTATACATTGTTTCATGTCTCTGTGTATTCTTTCACAACGACCTAAAGAACTTGGGAAATAAACCGAACTGTATCGCCTTTCAATATTTAATGCATTTGTAAAATCTATGTATTCTTTACTTTTAAAAATTTGAGCATTATCGCTTTGAATAATAATTGGAACTCCATAAGTTGTCACGAAGTTTGTTAGCTTATTCACTATTGTTTTAGCCGTAATGTCTCTGACTGCATAGGCCTCAAAGTATCGTGAAAACATGTCTACAATTGTAATTACAAAATTATTTCCTCCATTACTGCGCGGTAGTTTTCCTACGCAATCCAGTTGTAAATATATTCCTGGTTTTAATATTTCTGGCATAGCCTGAAGTCTGGCTGGTGGTATATTTTTGTGTTTTACTAATAAGCATTGATTAC
>OX578151.1:52745755-52963255 GCA_951213105.1 Amaurobius ferox
GTGGAATTGCAAGAATTTGTTCAAATATCCACAAAGGTGATGGCGGAAGGAAAATTTGAATTAAGAGACTGGGAACATACCGAAATAACGGATACTTGTGTCAAATCTAATCCGTCAGCAGTCTTGGGATTGTTATCGGACAAACAAGAAGATGTATTGTTCTGTGACATCGCAGCGATAAACAAACCTGAAGCGACCATCAGTAGAAGAACTATTTTATCTATTGCACAAAGACTATTTGACCCTATAGGTTTCACTTGTCCAGTTACATTGTATCCTAAGTTGTTATTACAAAATAGTTGGAAATCTAAATTGAGTTGGGATGCTGAAGTATCGAAAGATGTGTCACATAACTTTTTGAAATGGATAGCTGAAGTACAAATGCTTAATGTCGTGAGGATTCCTAGACATGCTTTTACCAATGATAACTCGACATTGAGTCTACATGTGTTTTGTGATGCATCTGGGAGTTCATATGCAGCTGTTGTATATTTGCGATGTGAAACCGATACTAATATTTCCGTGCAGCTACTCATGCAAAATCAAGAGTTGCACCATTAAAACCCATTTCTATTCCAAGACTAGAACTTTTAGCTTGTTGTATTGGTGCACGTCTAGCAGACTTTGTGAAGAAAAGCTTGAAATTTGATTCTGTTAGGGAATATTTCTGGACGGATTCTTCTACTGCCCTACACTGGATTAAAAGAAATGAGCAGTGGGGAGTATTTGTCAAAAATAGAGTAAATGAAATCCAGAACTTATCTAATGTTGAAAATTGGAGACATGTTAATAGCCAAAATAATCCTGCTGATTTGCCCTCCAGAGGATGCTCAGTGAAGAAATTAATTGAATCCAGATGGTGGGAGGGGCCTCCATGGCTGAAACAGAATGAAAAGGATTGGTCACACTCTGAATGCACGATTAATGAAATAGACGTGCTGCAAGACCGAAAAAATATCTCTACGATTCTGTTGAGTAAAACGTTTAAAGAGACATGGTTTCTATCATATTTTTCAAAGTATACTAAAATTGTAAGAGTGGTAGGATGGATTTTGAGATTTCTTCATAATGCTCGAAAGAACATTCATGATCGAAACACTGGAGAATTATCTGCTGATGAGTTGAATAAAGCTGAAAAGGCAATTATCAAAACTGTTCAAAGAGACACCTTTACCAAAGAACGGTTAAATAATTTGAAATCCTTGTGTCTGTTGAAAGACCGTGATGATTTAATTCGAGTGGAAACAAAGTTGACGGAACGTAAAGATGAAGATAATTTCAAGTACCCAATACTGCTGCCAAGCGAACATAAATTGGTAGAACTTATCATCCAAGAACACCATGCAACCAAACTTCATGCCGGATTACATTCTTTATTGTCAGATCTGCGTGAAAAATTCTGGATACTTAATGGAATTCGAAATTACACGCTGAATCATATACTCTCTTCGCTCCAATCTTTGATAGCCCTAATAACAGACGTTTATGAAAATTCTAGCTCCATTTCTGAAATATTGAGCTAATTATCGTTTGCCGAAATATTTTACAGTGTATTTATGCGCCATCAACTGTGTAAAACACACAATTAATAATCTCCAATTTACCTTTCAGGAATTATAAACCTAGATAGTAAAGTTGGAATTTACGCTCCCGATGCTGCGTCATATACGCTCTTCGCTCCAATCTTCGATCCAATCATTGAGGATTATCATAAGGACTTCAAAATCAAAACCAAGCATCCCGGACCTGATTTTGGAGATATGAACACCCTGGTGGATCTTGATCCTACTGGCACTTTTGTGTTATCCACCAGGGTCAGGTGTGCTCGTAACCTGTACGATTATGCCTTCAACCCCTGCCTCGCTGAAGCTGTGAGTATTTGTGTTATCAATCTTTCTGATTGATAAAAGATCCTTTTCTATCTTTTTTTTAATTTAAAGGATCTTTTTTATCAATCCAGAAGGACTGATCAAAGATCCTTTTCCATCCATTGTTGAAATAGCACTCAAAGTTAATATCATTGATATTGTCCGTTATCTTAAAATCTCATAACTTCTTGGGTATTTCAAGTAACCCCAAACGAGACTTAAGAACTTTAAAGTCGTTTTCTCAGAATGTTATTATTTATTATAATTACTTTTCGTAATATAGGATATTTAACTAGCAAAAAGCCGGACTCTGAGCGGACGCCCACATATAAAGTATGCAAACTGTGAAATATTTCAAATTAAAACTTAAGTAAAAAATAAATATGAAATCAGAACTATGAAAAATGAATTTCGATATTTGAGAATTCTGATACAAAAGAGAGTATAAGTTTTTAGAATTTGAATGTTAAGTAAAAAAAAATTAAAATACAGGAAAACAATGAACTCAAAGTAATACATTTAAATCGCAAACATATTTAATATACAGGCGCACTTTTAAATCACAATGCATTAAAGTGTATACGGTTTGATTAGCTGTTTAAAAGTTGTTTATTTGTAGGAAGAGTAGTGAGCATTCCCAGTTTTAAAAATGACAGTTTCTCCCTGTTACAGTTCATTTTAATAATTGAAATTATGATTCTGCAAATCTGCGCAATTTCACGTATGTACTTAAAATTTCATCTTCCTACCTAGTAGTTTTCAAGTAAAGGGGAAAACAAAGTTCAGGCAAATGTTGATTTCGCTTCGTTAGGAATGGAGAATAGACTTAACTTCGCTCGTCCATAATTATAAAATTATCGATAGCCAACTACTTTCTGTGTATAGATCTCTAGTCATGCTTGTTAATAGGCATAAACCTGCAATAAACTAAGAGTACTTTAGAGTTCATAACTAGAAAACTCACCTGTAAGAGATGTTCTAAAAATTTGGAGCAATCTTCTATTCTTTTGGAGCATTCATGGTGGGCCTGTTTTGCAATTCTTTGCCCCTTGTCAGCACGGAATAGCCGTCATCTGCAATGCAAATGACAGCAAGAAACGTGGAACTACGATTTTTGCAAACTTCTACAGGAACTGACAATTTATGTCCTTCTACATAGCCGGCACAAAATTTTTATACAATTTTTAGCTCTGGCTACACCAGTTTGCTAAGACTTTTGTACATGTTGTATAAGAATTTTTTGTGACTATGAACTTTGTCTTTGCAGCTTCGTATAGCCCAAACAAAATTGCAAAAGAATTGTGTGCCAGCGACATGGAACGATTGTTCGCAAAATCTTGTAGCAAGTTTCTTGCTGCCATTACAGATAATGGTTATTCCATAGCCGGCCAGCGCATAATAAACACGAAACCTGGTCCATGAATGGGAGTTACAACTTCAGGTTCATCTGACTAACTGATTCAAAGGATCCCATCTCAATTCTCAGTCTATCACCTCTCTAAAAGTGCAGTGTCAGTATGTCAGTTCACCAAATGCATTCGACCATGCTGAATCCAAATCTGAAATTTGTTTTTCAAATTACCTTTCGCATCTGGAGAGATAGCCTCTTAAATTTTAGCCTTTTTTGCTATTTTTATGCTTATTTCTCAGGCCGATGGAGTTGCCACAACATGGTGCGAGTGTTTCTTTTGGTCAGGGGGCGAATGACATTTTTGAAGGGCAACTTTTCTATTTGCCCTATGTAAATATATCCAAATACTATATCACATAAATGGAAACTAGGTTTCATAAAATTTCTTTGGGGGGGGGGGGGACGACAGGGTTGCAAAAAAGCCAGCTAAAATTAATAAAAGCCACGCCGGTGGCTTTTATTGGTTTTAACCTGCCTTTTTTTTTTTTTTGTAAAAAAGCATGAAGGATTTTAATTTTAAATTGCACATTTTTAAGTGTTCTTTAACTAATTTTAAAGGCATTTTATTGGATTAGAATTTAATAAATAACTTTATTTCTCAATAATGAAAACATTAACATTGGAATACCTGCTAGTGATTTGTTGGTTTCAAAAAAGCCAGCTAAATTTAAAAAAGGCATACCAACTGCTTTACTTGGTTTACATTGGCCCTTAACACATTTTTTTAAAAATGTGTTATTGCTTTAAATAATGTAATATTTTATTTTAGGATAATAGTTGCTTAGTGATATATTTTATTAGTTAACTAATTTTAAGGACTTTATTGATACGTGAGAGTCTTATTTTTACTCATAAATATTTAAAATCATGCATAAAGTCATTTAATAAAAAACACTATTTAACACTATTGAAAACAGTATTGGGAATAACATATGCATGAACAACTCTTTTGAATAGCATCAAGCTTTTCAAAAATTTATTTTAACAAGTTTTAATTTGAGAACAATTTTTAACATTTTTTGTTTGCTCATTCTTTTGTTCTGAACTTAGATGCACCAAAATTTCTTCAAATATTATCTCCTTCTAAATTCCTTTTTCAACATTAAACATTCTATGATTTAATCCCAACCCCAAATCTTTACAGCCAACTAAAACAAAACATCACACTGAAATGAAATAAAAATAGAAGCACTCTTACTTATAAACTGAAGTGAAATAAAGTTAAGAATATGTGTTTAGTTTTGGTTTAGATCAAAGTGATGTAGTGCTTGAGCTAGCTAGCTAATTTAATGCATTCTACTCAATGTATATATATTTTTTCTTTTAGACAAATTACCTTCATAGCATTTTTCTAGTGGTCATTAAATCTTATGTATTTGGTAATATTTAATAGAAGTTTATAAACATTTTAGTAAAAAACATTTAGGAGTGCATCAAAGATAAAGTAATGCACATTTAATGTGAATTGGTTGTAAAACACCTTTTTAACACTTTACAACATAGTTGAAAAGTGTTTATGACTTTGTTCATTCTGTCTGTCTGTCTGTCCGTTAGCACGATAACTGCCGTAAAAATGACTTTATCAAAATTAAATATAAGTATGTTTTTCAGACGATCTGTGGGACCTATGGGAATATAAATAAATAATATCACCCAATTAGTTTTTTATTGAACCCGGGTTGAACAAATGAAATACATTGAACCCTATAGGACCTAATTTTTCAAACATTTTTTAAGCAAATTTAAAATTCACAAATTGCTTCGAAATTTTTAGGAAATACTCATATTGTCTCATAAAATATATAAAAAAATTTCAGTAAAATATGTTAGGTTGTTTTTTAATTCAAAATTATTTTATATAAGGAGAAAAACAAATTCAATTAAATTCTGACTTTTGGGATATCTTCCAGAAAGAAAAAAGACATATATTATATAATAAATATCTTTCCAAGAGTTTAATTATTTTGTATATGAGAGAGACTTCACATATTAAAATAAATTTGGTAGATAACAATTTTTCAATTTTTTTTTTTTAATTTTATATAACTCTTCATGATATACATATTTGATGGCATTTTTAATGCACTTTCCTACGTCCTAGAGAGTTAACATTTGGTACACAGCTTAAATTTGTGAAACATTTTATTCTACAAAAATTTGGTGGATCTTTAAATATAGATCCTACATTTTTTTTATTTTTGGCCTGCAAATAATCCCCGTTCACTTCTATAAATCATTGTTGTAATGTTGTTAAAAATTCTGATGTGGGCAGCACATGTCTTTCCCTTCAGACTCATATTCACGTTCTCTTTATTTCTTCAATAATAATTTCAGTTTATCTGCGCAAAATAACAGCCATAAGTATTTTAAATGACATTGAATTTGCACGTTAAACTTAAATTTGGTTCTCATTTGATAGCTGGACTTATTGTCAAAGGTGGCGTAGCGAAAGCGCGAAAAAACTAAAATATCTCAAGAACGGCTAGTCTTAGAGTAATGGGGTTAGTCTTATTCTTTTTGTTGTCAAAAATCACGTATAAAATAGGAATTTAATTGATATAATTGAGCACACGTAGTCTTTTATTTTTATGTTTAACGATTTTTGCGGGCCATTTCGCAAAAACAGTCCGTCCCTTTTTCCCGAATCGTACTAGAATAACCTACAAGTGATTTATATACCAAATTTTGTTAAATTTGGTATATAAATCACTTGTAGGTTATTGAAATATTATACACCAAATTTTGTTAAATTTGGTCCATTAGTTTTTAGCTCCTCTCAGACACACAGAAACATACACAGATACACTCTTACACACACAGACATCTTCCTAAAAATAGTTTTTTCGTTTTCTAGAATTCCCAAAATGTGTAGATCCTTCGAAAATTCGAGTTCCGATCTTCGGCACGATTCCAATACTTTGAATACATACACACACACACATATGTTATCTGTGTATCTGTATATTATCTGTGTATCTAAATTCCGTGCCTACGCAATTACAATAGTTGTGATTTTAAATGATCCCTAAACTTTTATTATTTCTTCAACGAAGCCTAATTTTAACTTATGCAGAATGCAAATATCGCAAGCGATTTTAAGGTGAGTTACATAAGAATTGCTGAATTTTTTTCACACAAAATTATTTAGCTCTGGTGTCTGGAATACAAGTTATATGAATGAAAATTTCATTGATTTTGAGTAGAGAATCAGATGATTTATATTTCGATACAGTTTTAAATATTTAAGTATAATAAATTACTGTAGTACTGTGATAATGTAAAAGATATCACCACTGAATGTATCACATTTTAGAGATTTTTAAATGAAATTGCATTTCAGTTGGAAAGTGTTTTATAATCAATGCTTATGCATGATTGATCTTTCTTGTTTTAATAAAAGCCGTCGTTTTTTAAGCGGTTAAAACCAAAAAAAGCCGGCCGGCTTTTTTTTGCCTGGCTAAAATCCGGTAACTCTGCCGGAGGGAGGGGGGGGAGGATAATCGTCTCCAAGGGAGCTTCAGCCCCCTACCCCCTCCGAAGGTATGCCTGAAAGAAATACGATGCAATTGCCTATAGCTCATGGAGTTAGAGATGAGACCACCTCCTTAATTCATCGGAATAGAAAAGTTAAAATATCATCCTAATTAAAATATTCAGAATCATAGAGTTAGAGTGACTTGCTTCCTCTATCTTCACATTCACGTTTTAAACAATACAATTAATGTTTCTATATAGACTAGTTGGAACTACATTGCATGATATATGGAGTTAGAGGAAGTTAACCCATGGTTTCACTAGAAACTGAAAACTTGAAATAAAAGGTGTGACGTATAAGCTGGATAATTTCGTTTAGAGGTGCTAGGGCAGCGTAAATTAATTGCTTTTTGTTAGGTGATAGAGTACAGTGTGCATGTTTTGGTGGGAAGTCGTATAAGAAATGGTAATATTAAATGAGAGGGGTGTCTGTGACTATTACGGACAGATGGGAGAGTCTACTGGAGTTGATGTCCGCCGGTTTCTGTTTCAAATGTATGGCCGCTGTGTACTTGGATGGGAGTAGCGCGCCGGCTTTGCTGGCAATATATGAAAGGGCCATAGCCGCTTATTATGCTTTATCATGAAGTTCCTTTTAAAAAATGGAAGCATCTAGAAATAATCATCTTATCTTTTAAATAAGTAGAACGAAACGTGTTGCAATATGTTGTAATTCTAACGAAATTTGAGTAAAATGTAATTTTTCGTTAATACATTGATTTTATTCTACCTCAAACATATTCCTAAGTGTGAAGATGGATAATAAAAAATATTTTTATTGTAGAACTACAAGGAGATGGAGGACAAAGTTAGCGCCATTTTTGGTACCTTTGAGGGTGAACTGAAGGGCAAGTACCACCCCTTGACCGGTATGGACAAGGCCACTCAGCAACAGCTCATTGATGACCATTTCTTGTTCAAGGAGGGTGACAGGTAATACGAGGAATTTCAATAAGTAGAAACATGTAGAACCATCACTCGATTTGCATGGTTTCGTTATTGTACGGTTAAGCAGTTGCATAGGTAGGGAAAGGTGTTTGCTGAGCAATTACAACAGTTTCCATAAGGTGCATATTTAAAAACGAAATTCAGCATTTTAAACCACCACCTTTTTGGTCGTCAACCTTGCACCCCCTCTTTACGTGATTCTGGCTTCACCTATTCTTTATATTTTTACCAAAATTGAAACATGGTGGCACAAGTTTCGTCATTGCGTTGTTATCGGTGAAACCCATTGTTAATAGCAATTATCAGTTAATGCTAGACTATAATTTTTGTAATTAGGAAGAAAATAATGAAAATTACAAGATTTATAAAAGCGAAGAAAATAAAAGAAATTGCGACAAATGAATTGTTAACAGCGAAAAAACTAGTCTGACTTTTGAAGCTTCTAAAGCATGTTGGCAAAGAATTTGATTTGAATCCTGATTTTATCAACTTGTCGAAGTTGTCCTGAAGTTTTTACTTCGTATTGAGAATGTTACAGAGAAAAATCGCTATTACGAAAAATATTTTGACTGATATTTTCTAAAGGTTACGGATACTTCTGAGAGAAATCTTCGAAACAGCGACGAAGGAATGATATTGCATAATTATTTTTATCAATTAATTTAAAATTATCTCTCTGATGTTAATTTTTCTTACCACTAATTAACGCCATTAATTGTACGATTTTTCAAATCCATTATTTTGCAATGTCCTTGTTTAAACGTGGAAGATATGGGGATCTTTAACAAGCAAACAGGAAAAAGCGAATAAATTAGCTGGATTTTTCACCTTCTAAAGAAGTTCAGCATTTTATCAGAAAATTATTTTCGTCTGGTTGAAGTTATTAATTGTTATCTGTTAAGTTTATTAATTCGAATTGATAAGCTTAATTTTCCATTATTTGTACTAAAATGATCTCTGAGAAAAAGCATTCTTTGTGCGTCCGTTTTGCGAGATTATAAGACAAGATTATAATTTTCATAGCCTGTCTTTATGGGACAAGTTTGAAATCTTCTGCAATCTTAGAATGTCCACAAATGTGACTTTTCTTCAGTTTAAAGGTACATAACGTAAAAATGCAATTTATCTATACCAGCAATGAGTAGGGCTTACTTCTTTGTAAAATACGAATTTCAAGGTCCGACGACCAGCAAAAATTGGAAATGGCGAGACCAGATTTAAATTTTAAAATTTTTCGAGAGATTTTACAAAAACCATGGCGCAATTTAGAAGAAACCTTACTTTTCATTATAGCATTCTTGGAATTACCCAAAATAAATTAACACATCCTAAATATTCGGACAAAATTTTCTGCATGTTATGTGCTTCCCTTGTATTTAAAAATTAAATGGCATTTTTTTTATCATTGTATGAAATGTATATTCCAGGAGCATGGTTTTAACTTGTGTTTTCTGACGCAGATTCTTAGAGGCTGCTAATGCTTGCCGATACTGGCCCACTGGGCGTGGTATCTACCACAATGATGCCAAGACCTTGTTGGTCTGGTGCAATGAAGAAGATCATTTGCGTATCATCTCCATGCAGAAGGGTGGTGACTTGAAAGCCGTCTTCCAGCGCCTCGTCAATGTGAGTATCCTGAATTCTATACTGAAGTGACAAAAACTTTTGCATTTGTAATAGGTTTTAGCAAGTAGCATGTTTTGCAAGCTTTTTCTTAGCATATTCTTAAAGCTTTATTAAGAAATTTCAAATTTAAGATGGCCAAAAATAGTCATTTTCAAAAGGTTTTATTTAACTTGTCATGACCGATGGGTGAATGTTTTATTTGTTTCAACTTCTTTAATGGCATTTCTAAACATACTTCCCTACGTCCTAAAGAGCCGATATTTGGTACAGCTTAGTTTAGTAGTGATGAAGTTGGGTTTGAGTCAAGAATGCCTTTAAGGAGACGAATAAGGCAGTATCAGCAGCTTAGTGAGTTTGAACGAGGCCGTATAATAGGGCTACGAGAAGGTTGATTTTCTTTCCGCGATATTTCAGAAAGACTTGGCAGGAATGTATCCACTGTGCATGATTGTTGGCAGCAGTGGTCACGGGAAGGTACTGTCTCAAGAAGACCGGGGTCCGGCCGCGCACGGGCCACTACTGAGAGGGAAGACCGCCGTATTCGCCGCATGGCTGTGGCAGGTCGTACTGCATCTGCAGCAGCAATTAGAGCTTCTGTTGGCCTCAGAGTAACACAGCGAACTGTAAGAAATCGATTACTTGAGAGACAGCTCCAAGTAAGACGGCCTGCAGCGTTCATACCACTAACTCCGAATCACTGCCATCTGCGACGTCAGTGGTGTCAATCTAGAGCTCATTGGAGGGCAGAGTAAAGATCTTTTGTATTCTCAGATGAGAGCCGTTTCTGTCTTGGTGCCAGTGATTGTCGTATGTTGGTAAGAAGGAGGCCAGATGAGCGCTTGAAACCAAGCTGTCTGCGGGGTAGACACTCTGGGCCTACACCAGGAATTATGGTCTGGAGATTCATTTCCTATGACAGCGGTAGCACTCTCGTCGTTATCCCAACCACATTGGCAGCAAATTTGTGCATCAGACTGGTGATTGAACCGGTTGTGCTGCCATTCATGAGCAGTATTCAAGAGGGTGTTTTCCAACAGTATAAGGCTCGTCTTCATACCGTTGCTGTCACCCAACGTGCTCTACAGAGTATCGAAATGTTGCCTTGGCCTGCAAAATCACTAGATCTTTTTCCCATCGAGCACGTAGGGGACATTATTGGAAGCGTCATCCACAACCAGCATTAACCGTTGCTGATTTGGCTGACCAAGTAGAACAGGTATGGAATTTCATCCCACAAAATGACATACGGCACCTGTAAGACACAATGTATGCACGTTTGCATACTTGCATTCAAAATCGTGGCGACTCCAGCGGTTATTAATGTACCACCATTTCACATTTGAAATGGCTCTTCTTGCGCATACTTTAACCTGTGATCTTGAAACTTTAATCAAATAAGTATGTTACCTACACATTTGCACTGCCTAAATTTCATTCCTCTAAACTAATTTCTTCTTGGTGTTGGGATTTTATTTTCTGCCAGTGTATATATGGGGAAAAGTTTTAATATGATATTGCTCATGGCGAGTTATGGTTTTAAATGTTATGGTTATTAAAATTTAAATTATTTAAATAAATCTATGATTCATTTGTTGATAGAAACTGTTAAAATCAGTTATGGGAAATGTTTAATTCGTATTTAAGAAAATATGCAAGTTATCAGTTGTTATTGCGATTAATACAAATTTTTATTGTTTAATATTAAATAAAAGTGGATACATTAATCATTTGAAACAAGAATGTTATAGTTCAAAATATCTAATCTCCATTTCAAAGTTTAATCTTCAAGCAGTGAAAAATGAGTTTTAAAATGAGTTTCTCAGAAAAACTTTTTTCTGAGAAACTCATTTTAAAATCCGCTGTTTCATTGAATATAAAACAAAACAAAACAAAAATTCTAAAAATACCATTATAAAGGGTAATCTCCTAATAATTACTCCCCTTGAAAAGCTGTAAAATGGCTCATTCCCAAAAACACATATATCAAATGCAGGGAAAGTAAAAAATAAAAGTCGAAATATCGGATTGCAATCAAACTCCAGGATCTTAATCATTACTATCTTTAATTTTATATCTTTACACTACATTCTTAAACTTCCTTGGCACTTAAATATAGCTCGGTTCACTTAGGGGACAATTGATATAAACAGCTAATTTTGACTTTCAGTATCAATAGAACATAAATTAACATAATTATGATGGTATTAGTGTAAAGGAAGTTGTAATATACATATTTTTAACTCAAAATTATTTCTCTTTAATACATAGGCTGTCAACGTCATCGAAAATTAGTTAAAATTTGCTCATGAGGAGAATTTGGGGTTTCTTACAATATGTCCCACAAATTTAGGAACTACCATACACGCATCAGTCAATATAATCCTAAGAAACCTTAGGAAGAAAATGGAACTTCTTTTGAGAACAGCTTACAAGTACAACCTTCATGTTCGAGGTACGTTATTTTATATTATGGTACTACAGTAATAAAACAGTCATTGATGGATTTCTGGGCAAATGTAGATGTGTTGAATCGGCGGTTGTTTCGGCGTAAATATAGTTGCGGTGGGATCATTTAAATACTCTCATTTAAATACATTTGAGCCACCTGGAAGGGCGATGACAACGAGGGCAGGAAGTCCCCAATCTTTTTCGGCCTTTTACTTGAGGAAATTCGGAGAAGCAGGCCTTGCACCCGGAGGGTGCAGATCATTTGTAGTACCCATATGTGGGGGCAAAACCATGCAAGAGCAATTGGGTTTGGTAAGAGTTCTTCGGAAAAAATCACTTTTCTTCGCTGTGCAATCGGCAAAACAGCAGGAGAAAAATACTAAAACACATTGTCCAGGGATTTGGAATGCAAACCCAGTATGCATTCCCTTAAAAGTGTCTTTAATTGGGCAAGTAATTTATGACGCTCAGAAAATGTGAATGTATTTCCTGTATAATTCTGAAAAGCATGGAATCTTCATTCAGCCCAGATTGCTTCAATTTTTCGCAGAGCTGGGTTGGGACCGCGTAAAGTAAGGTAGTATTTATAAATTATTTAAAGGCATGCATAAGAATTGTTTATATACGTTTCTCATAATGATTATTATTTATTTTTATTCCTTTTTTAAATTTTGTTATAATATTTTTGTGCTTTTAAAGGTGTCATTTAACAATTCATTCGTCATTTAAATAAATTTTCTGCGATAAAATAAAATCACAAATTGTGAATGAAACACTAAACTATACAAAAAGATCAGCAGTGGTTCCAATACGGGTCAGAACGGGCTGAAAATTTAGATTTTTTCCCTGTCTGGCACGACTGTACCAGTGCTTAAACCCTGCCCAAAGACCATTGAGTCTCAGCTTGATCCGGCCCGAAATAATTTATATTCATATATGTTAAAAACATGAATGTGTTGAAGACCCAGACCGTCCGACTCATCATGAGGACTTGAGCAACTATTTGGACGGCCGGGAAAGAGTGAAATTTTTCTACGAAGAATTGAGGTATTTTTTTTTTAAACATTTATCTATATATAGATGAAATAAAGACTATTATTTCATATATTCAATTAAAATTCATTTGAAATTTTTTTAAAATTAAATATGTTCTGCCTGGCGAAATAAATATATTCGGCCCCAGAAAAATTTTCAAAATATGTTCGGCCTTTTTTAGAAGCAAAGTTCGAGCCCGGCCCGAAACAGCGTTATAAAATTTCGGCACGACCCGAGTCGAAATGATTTCGCCTGAATAACATTTTTCTATGTAGATATTATATCTTTTTTAACAATTTTAAAATAATTTTAAATAATTAAATAGCAAAATTAGAGCCATTTTTTCAAAATGGTTCAAAATATTAAGACATCGAAATTAGAACCACTTTTTCAATTTTTTTAAATTATTAAAATATCGAAATTAGGACCACATTTACAAAATATTAAAATATCGAAATTGTTGCTACTATATTTCAAAAACTAAGAACCTATCCAAAATCCATTTGTACACTCCTATATGGTTTTCAAAGGGCTACAAATTACCCAATATTGTTCATAGCTGCCACTTTTCGTTTTCGAGAAATAAGCATTTATAAACTTAAAAAACAGGAAAATTTCAATCTTTTTAAACTTGATAAGACGATTCCTCGAAAATTGCATTAGATCTATAAAAACCCATTACTAAGCTAGAACTTGGATTTCCTACTAAACATTCTTATCGCTTATGGTTTATCTTTCATAATTTAGAAAATAGTTCGAGTGAAAGCAAGGAGACTAAAATTCTCTACGACAAAAACTTTTTAGTTTTTCGAAAAAAAATGCAAATATTCTAAAATATTGAAATTATCTCTATATATATACATAAAAGGTACTATATTTCCAACAAAACAAGTAAAAGTTGGTGATATTTTTATCTGTTAGGTTCGGAGATATAAGCGCCCAAAGTGTTTATATTTTTCGTAACGCCCGGATGTCTGCTAGAGACTCCCCAACCATACATGTTATTCATATTAAAATCTATAAAATCTATGCAATTTGTCCTTTCATACTGTGATTATTTTTCGGGAGAATATTATATATCAAATTGATGAGGGCGAAAAAATTTAATGCTTTTTATTTTTGCTTGTTTCTCTTTATGATGATGTATTTCCTTTTTTAAATTGAAAGAAAAATAATTTGCCTAAACTTATGTGTGAAAACAGGTTTAATATATTAATACATATTTGCAACTAATTATTTAAACCAATTCATTAAATAAAAAAGTTAGGCTTCGTAACCCTGAAAGATGCTACGAATGTATAAAACGCAAAACTCGGGAGAAAAAATTTCTAGGGATATCAACAAATTATTTCTACAAATATAAGTATTGAATAACATTGTGTTTGACTTACGGCTGCATATGCGGCAAAAATTAAAATTGGAAAAATTTGAAAAATTGGAAGTTTGATTAATTAACTTAAAATATTATTAATTTTATAACTTAAATAAAGTTACTCTTAAATTGCAGTAAATTTTTAAGTTATAAATACTAGCAGAAACCACCAAAGAGAGGCGTTCCAAAACATAGGATAGTCCCATTGCAGATGCCGACATAGATGCTAAAGTTATCCTAGTTTGGGGAACGTCCCCTATAGGCGAGTTCTGTAACCATTAACGCTTGGTTTTGGTCATAGTCCACAGATAAATTGTATAGTATGGCCTCATTTTTGTGAAATTTAATGCCGACTGAGTGATAAGACTGAATTTATCTGTCTCTATAAAAGTTCACAAATTTGTAGAATATAGCAAGTTTTCGTGTTGCCATTCCGCATTAGGTATTACTTGCAGAGAACTAAAAATCTGATGTGGGCAGCACATGACTTTCCCTACAGACTTATATTAACGTTCTCTTTATTTTAATTAAATTTATTTCACTTTTAATTCAATTTTCTTTCTCATTCGGTAACCGGACTTATTTTCAAAGGTGGCCTAGAGAAAGTACGAAAAACTAAAATATCTCGAGAACGGCTAGTCCTAGAGTAATGGGGTTGGTCGTATTCTTTTCGTCGTTAAAAATTACGTATTAAACAAGCATTTAATGGATATATTTGAGTATATCTAGTTCTTTAGTTTAGACTTTGACGATTTTTGCGGGCCATTTTGCAAAAAAAGGCAGGTTATTTACTTCCGAATCGTACCAAAATCTAATCAGCATCAGAGTAACCCACAAGTGACTTATTTAGCGAATTTTGTGAAATTTGGTCCATTAGTTTTTCAGTTAAAGTGGATACAAGCTTTTGCGGGCCATTTCGCAAAAAATAAGGCGGGTTCTTTTATCCTGAATCGTACCCAAAACTAATCAGTACCAGATTTGCCCACAAGTGACTTACCTACCAAATTTTATGAAATTTGGTCAATTACTTTTTTAGTTAAAGTGGATACAAAATCTGCACAGACGTCACGCTAAAAATGGTTTTTTCGTATTCTAGAGGTCTTGAAACGTGTAGATCCGTCGAAAACTCGATTTGCGACATGATTCCAATACTTTCCCTATACATTACCATGTATTGCAGGGAAAGTAAAAATCTGATGTGGACAGCACATGACTTTCGCTGCAGACTTATATACACATTCTCTTTATTTTAATTAAATTTAATTCACTTATAATTCAATTTTCGTTCTCATTTGGTAACTGGACTCATTTTCAAAGGTGATGTAGAGAAAAAACGAAAATATCTCGAGAACGGCTAGTCCTAGTGTAATTAGGTTGATCTTATTCTCGTCTTCGTTAAAAATTACGTATAAAACAAGCATTTAATGGATATGTTTCAGCATACGTAGTTTTTTATTTTAGATTTTGTCGTTTTTGCGGGCCATTTTACAAAAAAGGCAGGTTATTTTTTCCGAATCATGCCAAAATCTAATCAGCACCAGGGTAACCCACAAGCGACTTATCTACCAACTTGTGTGAAATTCGGTCCAATAGATTTTCAGCTAGGGTGGATACAAACTTTTTCAGGGCCATTTCGCAAAAAAAGGCGGGTTCTTTTATCCCGAATCGTACCCAAAACTAATCAGCACCAGATTCGCCCACAAGTGACTTACCTACCAAATTTTATGAAATTCGGTCAATTTCTTTTTTAGTTAGAGTGGATACAAAATCTGCACAGACAGACACACACACAGACGTCACGCTAAAAATGGTTTTTTCGTATTCTAGAGGTCTCGAAACGTGTAGATCCGTCGAAAACTCGAGTTGCGATTTTCGGCATGATTCCAATACTTTCCCTATACATTACCATGTATTGCAGGGAAAGTAAAAAGTGCAAAAACGATCTACAGATTTTCAATGGGAACGCAATCCTTATAGAATAGAATTGGTTGATATATTACCAGAAAAAATGAACAATATTTACATGTTTGTATTTAAACTATTTGTGATTAAGGAATTTCAAGTATTTGCAAACATATTTAAATGCGGTCGTCATTCGTATGAAATTTTATATCTTCTGATTTGAAATAAAAATGTTTTATTAATTTCGTCGTATAAATCAAATGCATGGTAATATGTATGTAGAAAATTGAATAAATATTATAATAGTGTCGAAAATCAAAATTCAGTTTTATCCCAGCTCGCATAGTCTTGACATGTTGCGTGTATTAGGTTCTTTTTTGACTATCTGATCAGTAAAACAAATAAAGTACAATTTCCATTATAAAATCCTTCACGAAAGATAACTTTCTCTTAGCAGCAGGACTCTGTTATGCTATCTTTGCCTTATAAAATCTCCTTCCCCCCAAAATGTTCTTTATAATCTTTTTAAGTAATCTATTATAGTACAAATTGCGACGAAATTTATTTATAAAAATATTTAATTCCGAAAGAAAGTATTATTTTACAAGTTTTATTTCTACCGTATTTAAATTTCAATGTATTTTTTTCAAAATTAATACATTTCCTTAATTTTTAAAGTTAAGGTGTTTCCTTTTCTTAAATTACTGTAATTAAACCTTTTTAGAACAATAATTATCATATTAGAAAATTTTCTCCCGTCAATATCACCACAGAAAAAGCACTTGTGCTTTGCATTTTTTTTAAAGTTTCTTTTATTAAATATACGATTCAAAATCTATTACATTCTACAAATTTTTACTAGAAAGTTAAGAAATTTAAAGTTAATTTCAAGAGTTTTCAAATACAATAAGTAAAAGAAAAAATAGAATTATGTCAGATAAGCTCTCAGGAAAAATGCCTTTCCAGAGAAATTTCTAAAAGAAAATAGATAACATTTTAGGTTACATGCTTGTCTTATAATACTACAATGACTAGCACCAAAATATATTGTAGCAAAATTGAACTAGCAAACATAAACGGTTTTAGTGATAGAGCATTAAGTCATGCAAGTTTTTCTTTAAAATGCATTCTTCTATACTGTGAAAGCAACCAATTTATTGGTTTTCCTATTGTTAGCCGAGACTATTGTTTGATAATTCCATTATAGTAAGACTAATCTAGACGAAAATAGAATTTAGCTTCTATTGCAAATAACAGTGATAGTCTACTGTGCGGCCGCACATGCTACACGGGCGTAATATGCCCTTTATAAACACCTAAACGATTCATTGCGATGTCGGTTTGCATATGTGGGCGCGCATTTAATCTGCATGTACAAACCGCACGCCTTAAATAAGCGCTTAAACACGCTTTTTCTCGTTACGCTGCGACACCTTTAGGATTGAACAAAAAGCAAGGCGGTAAAAATCGGGATTATGATTGTAGTTATCCCGTTTATATGATTTTTTCACAATGCTTTTAATGGCAAATAATTGTATTTTGAAAAATATAAATAATATCTTTAAAATTCAAGAAATAAGAAAATTTCTCAATTTAAATCACTTTATGTCTTTCGTCTGCTGCACTTTCGTGAAATAAATGCCGAAAAGTAAAATTAGATAATTAAATACTATCTCCGAATATTTTCGTGCTATAGAAGATATTTATCGAGCGAATTCTTATAAAAATAAAATAATTGCTCATTTAAAAAATCAAAATGATATCTGTAAAATTCTGGAACTTAGAATTTTTTATTTTATCACCCATATTGTGTCGCGCTAATTGTCTAGAAACATCTGCTATTCTTCAAACAATAATCTGTTGGCAGCTTTATGTTCTGAATATTTAAAGGAATGGATTTAGAAACAACGAAATTTCGAGTTTAAATATTCATAACTTTTAAACTAATTGAAATTTAAAAGAAAAATAATCCCGGCGAGGTGCGTATTTGCATAAGCTAAGATTGCATAAGCTAAGATGCCAACTAACTCTATACAGATCTTCAAAACTGTTGAAAGCTTGAATTTTCTGCTAAGCGTTATACACACATAGAAACAGACATCTTTTTAAAAATACTAAATAATAATAATGCAACATTTACTCGAACGTTTGATATTAAATTGTGTATAAATTAGAATGTTACACTAAAATGGTGACAATGTCGAAATGTTTTTATAAACCTTTTATTAATCGAAAAAATTAGTTATAATCCATTAGTTATAATTTTACTGCTGTACATTTTGTAGACACATTTTATATATTATATTTTTATTAATAAATAATCATTAATTTATTTATAATTACTATTACTTTATTTTTAAATTAAAATATTTCTTTCTTGTTCAAATAAAAATCCCCCAAAATATAATTTAAAATTAAACAGCGTTATTTCAAAATAATAAACTAAAGTTGATAGTTGCGAAATATTGTATTCAGATACTCGTATTTTGTGGTCATTATTTGGTATTTTAATAGTCACAACCTTTCTACTAGAGCTTAAAGTAGGAAACAAAAAAGTAATGAAATGATCTTGCATATTAAATATCGATGAAGAAGCCAGTAAAATAGATCAAAATAATGAATAACACAATTTTTTGCTTTTGAAAGTCAGCTGTCCATAAAATATGGTGATGCTATGCTTTATATTACTTCCTTCATTTCTGATTCTGTTTGCGCCACTTAATATGCACTTGTTTCCAGTAATAAATTACTTATACTGAAAATTTTGGTGTTCAATTAAAAAAAAATGTTTTTATATTTTGTGGACTTCCCATCTCTGCAATTGGTTTATTTAATCTTACGTTCTTTCGAATTATTTATATCTCAAAGACTTTGATCGAAGTTGAAATTTTTTTATAAACCAGCAAAGTTCTGCGCACTTCGAGCGCTAAGCTCGGCTAAGTACACTACGGCCATACATCAGAAACAGGAACCGGCAGACATCAACTGTCACCGATCCTCCCACCCGCTCCTAATATCCACAGGCACAAACGAGTCATACACCTCCCTATTCAATATTACTATATAGGATAATATCTCTCTATAAAAACATATATATTATACCAACTCGTAACATAACGCACGGGTTCCTTTCTCTAGAAGAATGTTCAGGCATGTGCAATCTACCGGGGAGAAACCGCAGTCCTATGCATCTCATTAAGGGCTATGCATTTGTTGCTTTGATGCGTTTTCTTAAAAAAAATGTAGTAATTAAAAAAAATGTTAGAATGCGAAGATAAATACAACTTTCTGTAGAATTAAGCTAAACTTCCTGTTTTAGATGCGGCGAAATAAGTATCAGATAACCTAAAAAAATGTAATTTCAATGTATTTAAGAATATGTGTATAGCCACATGTAGGTAAGTTTTCTGGTGGACTATTTGGAATTTCTTTTTTTTTTACGTCCGTGTCTGGACAATTTTTTGAAAACAAATATCGAGGAAATGAAACAACGGCATCCCTTTATGAGCACTGCAAATCATGTCATATTAATTTCCTCTGAACAGTGTATATATGCATGCTATTATACACATCCCGTGTTTTACAAAGCTAATTCTTGGCCTAGAAACGCGTTTTTTCTTCTTTTTTGAGGAAATTGTTTGGAAATGTGCAAAGTGCATTCGGAAATTAGAAAAAAGTAATAAAGTTTTAATAATTTATAAACACCTAACAAAAGACCCAATTTTATCAAAAGAAAGATGCATGTTCCGAAATTTACACAACCAATTATTGGTATAGAAACTCACGGGTTTTTAAGTACTAGACAATCATCTGGGAATGTGTCAAGTGCATTCGAAGAAAAATCCCAAAATGTACAAAATTTAATACTTTTCCAAATATATTTAAAATTCCACTAATTTTTGCCCTAGAAACTTGCCTTGTTTCAACTGGTAGCTAAAGATCTGGGCATTTGCATAACACATCCGATAATTAAACAAATGTACAATTATTTATTAAACAAAACCCTCAAAACCAAAAATTTGGTTTTGAGACATTTTCTTTTTTTAAATTGGGGTATGATTTGGACATATACATCAAACATTCGAAAATGAAAACAAATAATTGCTGTGTAGACTTTGAACTGCATAAAGGTCACTAGAACAGCAATGCACTCGCCCAAAAACAAAAGTTAACTCAATTGTTTGTATAGTCGGAAATTTTCAATATTAGTCGGAAAAATTTCCTTCACACACCCCCAGACAAGATTGCCCACTTACGTCCCTGTCAATATGTTATTTTACAAAATATTTTTCAGCCAAAATCATTTCGGTTCTATTGGACGGGGAGTCACCGCCAATATTTTGTTTAAAGATCGTAATCTAGAATCTGATGAACTGGGCGACCTCCTAAAATTTTCCTTTACCATTTAGGAAATAATATATGCAAAGTAAATTTTATTATTTAGCGTAATGTAGAGTGGGAAAACCGAACAGCTAGTGCTTATTGCCTGCTGCTTCAAAATACATTGGACAGCAAATTTTCTTACCGTAAGTTCAACTGTTTTATAGATTTACAATTCACTGAAAATGTTACAAATAATACTTTCCCTACAATGCATGGTAATGTATAGAAAGTATTGGAATCGTATCCAAAATTGTAACTTAAATTTTCGCCCGATGTCCACATTTTAGGTCCTCTAGAATACGAAAATAGCATTTTCAGCATGGCTTTTATGTGTCTGTGCAATGTATGTATCCACTCTAGTTCAAAAACTATTCAACGAAGTTTAAAAAAATGTGGTAGATAAGCCATTGGAAGATTACCCTGGTGTTGATTAGATTTCAGTATGTTTCGGAAGAAAAAAAACCTTTTTATTTATCGTAAATACACCACCAGCTTGCTGTAAATAGTCACCTTGTCAGAACTTACACTTTTCCTTACAAATTGGTCAGACTGAGAAAGATTTAGTAATGAAACATACTTACTAATTTATTATTTTAGAATGCTGTGCTGACCCCAGTAATTTTTGCTAATAAACGTAATTTAATACATGTTATTTTAGTCACTAAGAGAAACTTGTGCATAACAATTTATTTTTGCATCTATTCCTTCAGGCAGCACTCATGGAACTGAGAGCGAAGATGACAGTTTTGAATTTTCTAACAAACGCCGTCTGGGCGTAACGGAATACGAGGTGATAAAGGAAATGCAAGATGGTATCCTAGAGTTGATCAAGATGGAACAAGGCGATGAATAAGTTACCAGATTCGAATTCACTTTTTCCCCATTAAAAACATTTAGAGCTCGAACATTTTCACTACAGGTCATTGTTAAATTTATTTTCAGATTCAACGATGAGAAACTACATCGAAGCCATACTTTGTCTTTCTCCGCGTTACATAATGTAATAAACTGTATTTTTAAGTTATGTTAAAATTTTGTTGTCAAGTTTGATTGGTTGTTCATTATCACATTTTCATGAAAATGAGTTTATAAGGTCTGCAACATTTTTACACACACAATGAACATTGTAAATACAACATTGCATAATTTCAAGCTTTTTATAAGTGATATATTTTACACAAATTATTTTTCTTAATTTCTGTTGAATTAAGTTTTTAATTTTAAATGAAATAATATTTGGATTTTGAGTTTTAGGAACCTTTTGATTTAAACTCAATCCATTACTTTTACTTGATAAGATGTTAGTTTCTAATTATTAAAAAGGTTAGATATGTGGACTATATTGCTCTGTGAATAGTAACTAGATTTCCTTTAGCTGTTAATTGTCAAATTAGATTTGTACAAAATTTAAGTAAATTGGCTATTTCAAAATAGTTTTACATGTTGTCATCTTGAAAAGCGCCAAATGCTAATGTGCAATTCAACCAAATACATTGTTTTGTGGAATTCATGCACCTGTCAAATTTAGTATAAAGATACTTTATATTTGAATTTTTTACAATGTGCTGATTCTGTCATTCATGCAATTTTAGAATCCAGTACGATGACGGCGTAAAGATGGTTTAAAATTCTGAAACATATACCGGGTGGTCAGAATTAAAACACCCCTACTCTAAGCTCTCTATAGATCGAACTACTCAGTGTAAAGGCTCCAAAATTGTTGAACATACTATTCAAGACATGGGAAAAGCGGTTACGCGAAATTAAGCTTAATTTTCACTTATGGAGATTGTAAACACATCACGCTGTAAGATGAGTTGTATAAGAATTGCTGGATTTCTTTAACGCAAAATTATTTAGTTCTGGAGTCTGCAATATAGTTGATATGAATGAAATAATCGTTGATTTTACATAGAGAACAGACGATTTTATATCATACTTTTTAGGTGGGGTTTTAAACACAGAATTAAATTACTTTTACCTCCATGGTTTTAAGTTTTTAAGTACAATATATTATTGTAGTATTGTGATGAAAGAAAGGAATTGAATAAAAGTTTACGAGTGAAATTTTTACTGATTTTTCATAGAGAGCCAGGCGATTTATATTTCAATGACGTCATTTGATAAAGTTCATTTTCTTTCGACGAAGTTTTCAAATATAATAAATTATTGTAGTATTGTGATAATCACAAAAATATCATCGCTGAATGTATCGGAATTTAGATATGTTTAAATGGCATTACATTGCAGTTTTAAATTGTTTCATAATCAATGCTCTATGCATGATTGATCTTTCTTATTAAATATGAGCTTAAATGATGACTGATATAGATTCAGCATCATACTCCAGAGGAAGCAGGGAACCTCCTACCCCCTCTGAAATTTACTTTTCTAAGGATTTCTACTTGCAGTTTTTCATCTTACGGTTCAGAGTATTATTTCGATTGACTATACAACTTAGATGATGACTGATAGGAATTTAGCATCGAATTTCACTAAGAGTAGGGGTTGTGGATTTACCAAGCATTTTCACTTCCAGTTCTTTTCTCAATACTGGATAAAAAAAAATCACTTTTCTTCAAACATTTATTTCTCAAAATCGGCTATAGATGGAGCTAAATGATGACTGATATGGATTCAGTATAAAATTGCTTAGGGATTTGGAAAATTCATCAAGGATTTCCACTTCTGGTTCAACAGATGTCCCTTCCGATTAAAATAATTATAATTTTCTTTACAATACCTATTTCTCAGGATTGTCTGTAGGAATAGCTTAGATAATGACTGATATGTATTCAGCAACGAATTTTGCAGGGAGTTGGGATCACTAATGATTTAGACTTCTGGTTCTGGAGATGTCACTTCCGATTTTTCCAAAAATTCCTTTGACTATACGAAATAAGTGTGCAACTGAGTATAAAAATATTTCGTTTATAATAAAATGTACACACCACTTGCCATTATATGAACGATCTTTCATAAAATGTGTTATATTTCGTACTTGATATATTTTATTAGATTGTATGAACAGTGTTATTTTTCAGTGTTATATTGTGTTAAACCTCGTACTAGATATATTTTATGAAATTCAACTTTACCCCTAAATAATACGTAAAAGTAAAAAAAGATATCCCCTCCCCCTTTTTTTTATCTAGGGCCCGCATGTCGACTTAGTACCCGGCCCCAAAATTGAATGTGGAGGGCCTGGTGACAGCCATCGCTGATAAGAATGAAAATTTCCCAGTTTTATCCCCTTTTATGGCCAGAACATAGTAGCTGCAAACCTAGGGTTTATGCAAATTTTTGTGCTTACAGTGCGAAATTGCAGTTACAATGACAGTTTAAGTTTCTTCACTTTTTTATCTTCTTTTTTTTATATCAGCAAAAGAAATTAAAAAGGAAAAATTCCATATCGCATGTGTTTGTTTTTTTGGGAGTATTTTGTGTCATTTCAGCATATTTTCTGTTCTACAGCGCCACCTATCGGTGTTTCTGGAACTAATTTTTTTCGCATAATCCCTTTCCCCATGTCTTGAATAGTAGGTTCAACAATTTTGGAGCCTTTACACTGAGTAGTTCGATGTATAGAGAGCTCAGAGTAGGGGTGTTTTAATTCTGACCACCCGGTATATAAGGAGGAGAAAGAATAATCCAGTAAGGTCTTTCAATAAAAAATAAAATGACCCACTGCATTTGCTCTGATTAAGAAAAAATAATCTTGTTCTTCAAATTGCGGTTTTAAATATGTAGATGATCCCCGGAATAAAGTATTGGATAAAACGATAGGAGGTTCTTTTAAATTTATATGTTAACTAATTTAGGATGCAGTGTTTGTTTACTACATCAAAAGTGGGTGTTGCCATCGGAGATTTTGAAATTTGTGTGCGATTTTATATAAAGACATCTTAAACAAATGTCATGCATATGAACATTGAAAAGTTTATATAATGATTTTTGAATTATCGATAATTTAGCGATAGTGCGCCAAATTTGTCATCAAATATGACAGACAGATAGTAATATAGGCTTTTCCGGTATAGTATTTTAGGTGTGGCAAGTAATTCAGCATTAAAAAATGACTTAAAATATACAGACATAATACAAATGAAACACAGAATGCCAATTACTGCTGATGGTATAATATTATGAGATTTGCTCCTAGTCAAGATAGCTTGGACAACAGAGCACTTGTCTTCAGACTAAGAAGTTCGAATCATTCTTTAACACGACTTGATAATTATATATATATATATATATATATATATATCAGAAGTCTGCTTGCTTGTTTTACAAATCTCGTTTTGACGGATATTTTTTTTTCAAATTTGGTATGCTTATTCTCTGCTTTACTGTGGTTTAGCCCCGTTTAAATTTCGAGTTTCCAGCACCAGGGGATGTCGAGGTATTAATAAAAAATGTGAAATTAAAACTTCCACAAAAAAAATATTATGCAGACTATTTTTTTATGAAAGGTAATTTGAAGAAAATTATATTGTATTTCTTAGCAACGGAATTAAATGAAATACGGCAGACGATTCTTATTTGTATTACGTTTGAAATAATAAATGGATAGAAAAGTAAATTTTATAAATGAATTGTATTATATACTAGCAGTTTACCTATTTTTCGTACGGAATATACAATATAAGGAAACTTGAAATTCACAATCATGTGTAAATTCTTACAGTATTTAAAATGACATTGTTATTCAAAACATTCTATTAAATATTTAAATTAATGCTTAAGAATTTAAGAATTCCTGTTTCGCTATACAAAATTATCTTTACAGGCAAATTTGAAGAAAAACATCCTGATCTCGTTTATAAATAAATTTACAAAAAATATGAAATTGAATCAATATATGCCAAAATGAAAGTGCTTAAATTGTATTGGAAATACTACTTATATTCTTGTAGACTAGAAATACTCATGTACGAGTATTAGAAAATACTAGCCAAATACCCTTTGAAAATCAACGGTCTCACAATAAGCAACCCCTGAATAGCATAAATTTTTGAACAATTTACGTTTCACATTTTTCTTAAAATCGGAAATGTTGGTGTGCGGAACCCCTAAAGAAGAAAATATTAGAACACTGAAATTACTTACTTTCTTCCTTTTGAATTATCTCCGGACACCAAAATTTAAAGTCTTTATATCATACTCAGCATGCAATTTTATCATTTCATCTTTAGAACGTTTTCATGTGGAGCACCCTCTTAAATGAACATTTATGAAAACCTCTATTCGTCTTGGGTTTTTTATCAAATGATTAGCCTATATCAAATTTTAAATTAGGCGTTTCTCATTTATTAAGCAAATCAAACATTTTGCCCAAAGTAGCAAATATTGGAAAACTGAAATTGCACACTGTGCCGATTTATTAATTTTGTTGATTAAAATTAATATTGTCAAAAATGCATTTTACATTAAATTAATTATTTATTAGTATATTAATTATACATGTAATCTGTTCTAAAACTTACTGCTGTGTACATTGCGTTGGTGGCCGCAAAACCCACCTATTTCTGTGCTTAACGGGATACTAAGTTAACAAACTAAAAATTAAGGTTAATAGTAAAGGAACAAACATTTATTTATCACATACTCAATTTACACTCTTTAGTTTTACAAATTAAATAAATATCACAATAGTGGAATACATCTCAATGGTAGTTCGGGGGGTGTAATGCCAGATGGATTGATATTTGGTTGGAGCACGTGGTGGGATGCATAATTAGCTTTTCCTTAAAAACACAAATTTAGACAAAGAGGTTATCCTCATATAGTTTAATTGTACGGTACCTGATCTTCTTTCATATAACTTGGGTAACACCGATGCTTTGTCACACTTTACACTTGCAATACCAGATGAACATGAGCTCTCCTTCGAATTCCTATATCAGAGACGCACACACAACTCTTAACTCTGCTACCGTCGCTTCTTCTTGACTAGTCTAACTCCAACAGCCTGCCTTGACCAATTCTGACTCCCACTTCGAGCAACTCTCACTTATATCCCTTTTTCGGTCGGCGGTCCACGTGCTGAAATGTAGAGCTGATGGCTAATCCGTAGACATGGCGTCGCCGTCTCGGTTGCCGCCAAACGGCTTAGCGTGGTATGTAAACATGGGCGTGGTATGTAAGATATGGGGCCACCTGTATATTATCGCCCATCTGCTTAGCGTGGGGATAATCCGCCCGCATTCCTGGTTCCATTATTTTTTAATCCTTCCAAATATTTATTACTTTACATTTCTGGCATTACATTCTCACCCCCCCGCGAAAAAAAAGTCCAAAAGTTACTCTCCCACAGTTTCACCCCAGTGGTAAGAAATTAAGTTCACAATGGTTCCTCGCAAACACATAAGTTCATCCATCGTGAGAAAGGCTGAGTTCCACTTTTTAGCCTCGTACAACTCATAGCTTTGATAGTTCTCTGTCAAGTTAGTCCATTATTCATAATTGACATAATGTACCATAAATTACATGAGGATTACCAACATTCACATTATTATTAAATTGTAAATTTTGATATATATTATTTGCAATGCATAATTTTCATTTCTCCTTTTACATAATTATTTACATACGACATATCATTACATAACAGCATTCATTACTTTATTATTATTATACATTTTCTTGTTATCATTTCATTTTGTAACATATTGTAGTAGTGCAACTATCAACTTCCGATTCTTGGTTATGGTTGAATTCCATACCACCATATTATTTATAAATTACTTTGTTATTTCACTTTTTTTTTTTTTTTTTTTTTTTTTTTTTTGAACTTGCCATATATATGTAATGTCAGAAATACATAACATACTTTTTGAAATATACTTATATCCACAATTTAAAACATAAAAACATATACATATACACTCAATTATCACTTTCTATTTATGACATTAATTACAAACTTTTTACATATTTTTCATATTCTTTGTTTTATGAAATTACTATTTACAACAATTCGAGGGCGAAAATTATACCCTTTGGCATTATAACAAACCTCATCATCATTTCTATTATTTTCACTGTTTAATTGCTTTTCTTTAGTGACCTTCCCTTCCTTAATTTGACTTTGATCATTATTTCTAATCACTTTCTCATTTTGATTTCTTTCTTTGTCCTGTGTGTCTGTGTGGTTTGATTCGCTTTCGTCACTATCTTTCAAATATTGTTTTCGCTCCGCTGCCATGTATAGTTTATTTATGTGCACTTTATAAGTTTTATTTTCATCACTTTTAAGACATATTATAACATTATTATTTCGGACTAATTTCGTAATTCTAAATGGTCCATCATATCGATCCTCTAATACCCTTGGTTTTAGGAACTTTTTTAGGTACACTGTCGCTCCTATAAATATATCGTTTTTTCTCACTAT
The DNA here is from genome assembly GCA_951213105.1 of Amaurobius ferox. Taxonomy (NCBI): domain Eukaryota; kingdom Metazoa; phylum Arthropoda; class Arachnida; order Araneae; family Amaurobiidae; genus Amaurobius; species Amaurobius ferox. Next base: position 52,773,679 of record OX578151.1, read on the forward strand.
TTTATATTTCTTTATTTGTTTGTCATTTATCAGCTTTTGTTGTTCCGATGCGTCTTTCACGACTTTATCTATATTTTTTAAATGCTGTGCCACATAATTTTTATAATTATTTACATCACTATACATTATATCTATTTCTTCCTTACTTGGTATGTTTGTTTGTTTAATATTTTCAAATGGCAATGATAAATCTCTAAGATAGAACAGGAATGAAGGCTCAAATCCTGTATTACTGTTAATAGTGTTATTCACATAAAACTTAAACCATTTTAAAGATTCATCCCATTCAAACGTAGTCTTTGACAAACACATTATACATTGTTTCATGTCTCTGTGTATTCTTTCACAACGACCTAAAGAACTTGGGAAATAAACCGAACTGTATCGCCTTTCAATATTTAATGCATTTGTAAAATCTATGTATTCTTTACTTTTAAAAATTTGAGCATTATCGCTTTGAATAATAATTGGAACTCCATAAGTTGTCACGAAGTTTGTTAGCTTATTCACTATTGTTTTAGCCGTAATGTCTCTGACTGCATAGGCCTCAAAGTATCGTGAAAACATGTCTACAATTGTAATTACAAAATTATTTCCTCCATTACTGCGCGGTAGTTTTCCTACGCAATCCAGTTGTAAATATATTCCTGGTTTTAATATTTCTGGCATAGCCTGAAGTCTGGCTGGTGGTATATTTTTGTGTTTTACTAATAAGCATTGATTACAAGACTTACAAAAATTTTCCACGTCTTGGAAAGCCCCTATCCAAAAATATTTTCTTGAAAGTAATTGGTATGTCTTTTTTACTCCGAAATGAGGGAAATGTGCTATCTCTATTATCTTTCCCTTTAGCGAGTGCGGTATTACAATCTTATTCTCATTTATTTTCCTATACGTTTGTCTTTTATTTTCCTTCTTTACCATTAACAGTTTATTTTGGCTATCAATATAGTATACCTTGTTATTGTGATATCGGTTTCTTCCTTTTTGTAATTCCTCTCTAATTTTACTTAATTTTTCATCTACCATTTGTTGCTCTAATATTTTCTCCACATTTATCTCATCATTTTTAATTAAAGTATTTACATATTTGATTTGGTTATCATTGTCAAACACATATCTCGAGCAATAATCACTTGCGTTATTTTCACCTTTTTGATATTTGAATTTAAAATCATACTGACTTATGTCAATTAGCCACCTCGATATGATATTTGGCATTTTATCTAATTTTATGTGGTACATAAGGGATTTTGCGTCACTCAGCAAGGTGAAACTCCTTCCGAACAGATATTCTCTGAAGTGTTGTAAGGATGCGTGTATAGCTAGCAATTCTAGCTTTATTGCAGGATAACGCTTCTCTGCCGGGTTCACAGGTCTTGAATAAAATTCGATAACATGATCGACTCCATTTACCCTTTGCATCAAAATACTACTAATTCCCTTACCTGAGCCATCCGTAGTTAAGACAAACGGGTTTACTTCATCAGGCTGTCTTACAACTGGTTCTTTAAAAATTGCATTTTTTAATTTTTTAAAAGCTTTTCTACATTCATTATTCCACTCGAACCTAACATTCTTTTTTGTCAAATTTACCAACGGTTCTGCAATTTGTGCATAATTTTTTATCAGACCTCTAAAATAGTTTGTTGTCCCAAGAAAGCTTTTTACTTGTTTAACCGTTTGGGGTTGTTTGAAATTTTGCACTTTTGCACAGTTTTTTATTGATGGGCTTATACCATTCGCATTTACTTTATATCCTAAAAATTCAATTTGCGATTTGCATATCTGTAACTTCGCCGGGTCGAGTGTTAAATTATTTTCTTTCAATCTTTGGAAAACAATTTTGATTTTCTCTAACATTTCGTCGTTATTTTGTGCGCATATGACTAAGTCATCTAAGTAAAAGTATATTTTTAACTCTGATAGATCTCCTAACACTTTGTTCATTAAAAGTTGAAAATATGCTCCTGAGTTTTTAAGACCAAACGGAATTCTTTTAGGATTAAAATTTCCCATAAAAGTTGTGAACGTTAAGGCCTTTCTATCTTGTTTTCTTAGTTCGATCTGAAAAAACGCCGCCTTCAAATCCATAACTGTATAAATTTTACTACCAGCGATATTTTGTAATATATCCTTCACCTTTGGTAAGTTTATTGGCAAAAGTGGTAAATACGCGTTTATGGCCCTATAATCAATAGCAAGTCTATATTTAGGTTCTTCATTTGGTTTACTTGGTTTCTTTACAAGAATAATGGGACTAGCGTACGTGCTTTGTGAACTTTCAATAATGTCATTTTCCAATAATTCCCTAATTTCTTTTTGCGCAATTTCTCGTACTGCTCTCGGAATTGGGTATGGTCGACTCTGAATAGGATAATTGTGCATAAGTTCGATTTTCGGTACTATTGCTGATGTTTTACCTAGGGTAGCATATGACTTTGAAAAAACCTCTGTATTGGTCATCATTAATGCAATAACTTTATTTCTATCTTCCTTATTTAAGTGCTGTACTTGAAAATCGTCTGGAGATATTTCTTTCTTTCTTAATTCCCGAATTTGTTGATAATCTGTTTTATTTAAATTTTGAATATTATTAATTTCCAACGTGGGTTTACTGCTTTTATTTTTTGTATCAACAATTTCGATTTGTTCTGTTATTATACCCACGTTCATATTTTTATTAAGTGTAATTTGGCAATTTTTTTCATTGTATAACAACATTCTAATCTTATTTTTATTTTCTATACTTTGGATCGCTTCATCCGTGATTAATGTTCTTGCCATTTTTATTGGAGAAAATAAAACATCCTGTCCCTCATTTAATTCCTGTGACAAAATCAATTGGACTATCTCTGACTCCCCTGGCTTTAATGTTATTTTTCTTTTCAATTTAGCGAAAATCTGCTTTTCCTCTTTCTTTTTAACATTCTTATTCTTATTACTTTCATTAGAACTTGGTAACCATTTTTCATCATTTACATTATCGCGAGTGCTACAATTTTGCATATTAGAGTTTTTTCTATCATTATCGCTTTCATTATCCTCGCTTATTCTACCTTCATTCTCATTATTGAATTCATTACAACAATTATTTATTTCCTCATATTCGTCGTCATCATTATCATCGCTTATTCTATCTTCATTCTCATTATTGGATTCATTATAACAACTATTTATTTCCTCATATTCGTCGTCATCAGTATTATAATTTTCATAATTACTATTATATCTATTTTCATCGCGAATTCCCTGGCTTTGTGGTTTTTGTTTTGAATTCTGTATTGGGTTTGTATTTTCACTTTTATACAATTTAATCGCAGTATTCCCAAATTGTACTTCGTTATCTTTTGTATTTAAAATTGCTTTATGTGAGGATAAAAAGTCGTAGCCTAAAAGCATTTTATATTGCCCCTGAAAGTTCTGTTTTGTCACGAAAAAATAATTTTTGCATGCCTTTTCTCCAATTCTAAATGAAAATTGAATGCAATTTAAAAATTCTATATTTTCTTTAGTAAACGTCTGAAGTATTACTCTTCTGGTTATGTATTTTATTTTTACATTTCTATTCTGTTTTAGTTTTTGAAATGTTTCCAAATCTATAATACTAACTTGAGCCCCACTATCAATTACACTTATTATTTTTATTCCTTTGCAATCTATTTCTACCATCGGTAATTGTGGTCTAGATACGTTTTCACATTCGCTTGAAAGGATACTTTTGGTATCATATTTTGCTTTATCATTATTTTCATAATATTGTCCTCTCTTCAAATTTGTATAGTTTTGCCAGTCATCTCCATTTTTGTTATTTCTATATGTTTGTGAACCGAATTTATTTATTTCTCTGGAATTTGTACGATTCGTTCCTTGGTCCCAAATTCCAGCTCTTAGTTTAAATTACTATTATTATTGTTTCTCTCATATGTGTTTGATCTTATATTTCTTCCGTTGCGCCCCCTAAAATTTCCTCTTATACTTTGCCTCTCTCTATTTTCTACGTTGGTTTCTAATTGATCGTAATAATTTCTTTGATCATTATTATTTCCTTGATATTCCCTATTATTTCTATTATATCCTCCTCGTTCAAAATTTCTGAGATTTTCGTTTCTGTTTCCTCTGATATAATTTGTTTGCTCCAACCCATATTGCTGATAATTCATTCGTTTGGGATTCCTTGCAAATGCAGTATTACACTCATTGTACCAGCAATCTGAGAAATAATGTCCATTTTTTCCGCACCCTATGCAAAAAACAGCTCGTTCCATGGATTGATTTGGTATATTTTGCAATTTTAATTTATTAATTCCTAAAGTCAAATCTTGAACCTGTGTTGTAAGTAACATTTCTTTCAGTTCGTTATGTGATTCTTCTGGAGTCCTATCATTAAGAATTATTTCAAACAGTTCGGCATCTTTTATGGCATCTTCAAACCGCTGCGGATCTTTTTTCTTCACTTCAATTGCCAAATCAGGGCGTAATGCGCTAATGAATTTTCCCAACATTATTTTATTGGTTATTTTCTACCTCTCCATCTGTTGTATCCTTAAGGTTCAAAAATTTACGCGCTGCGTTTTTTATTTTTAGCACAAGCTCGTCCACTGACATATCAGGCGTTTGTTTTATATTATTGAAATCGTCCTGTTCTTGCGTTATCGTTATTCTGTTTGAAAATTTATTTATTAGTAATATTTTTATTTTATCAAACTCCTTTTCGTTTTGTAATTCAGGGTTTTGAATTAAAAACTGCATAGCCTTATCTTTTAATCTGGTTTTAATGATAGCCACTTTATGCTCTTCCTTCCAACTTGCTAACTCCGCTAATTCATCAAATTGTTTTATAAAGAAATTTATATCTTCCTCCTTACTCCCACTAAATAATGGCAGGATCTGCATTACTGGAATATCCATATTTTTATTATTTCTATCCAATTTACTATAATTTTTATTTGATATTTTTGAATCTTCTTTCAAACTTGAACTCCTTGTTATAATTGAACTTTTCACCACTTTTTTAACTGGTCCCATTCCTATATCTCAATTTTCTAATTATACCTTCGATCTCATTTAGAAGAACCATTTTTTCCATTTCATTGATAAAACTTTACATAATCATACATATAACATAAGGAGAAATGAGAATTGTGCACAATATTTTCACAATCATCTATGTCGCCACCAGTTGTCCAACCTTATCAATATTTATTTTTTATTATTATTATTCCTTTCATTTTTATTAATTTCATAAATCCTTATTTTATTCCCGTTACTGCTAAAGTCACGAGCACCAAATGTGCCGATTTATTAATTTTGTTGATTAAAATTAATATTGTCAAAAATGCATTTTACATTAAATTAATTATTTATTAGTATATTAATTATACATGTAATCTGTTCTAAAACTTACTGCTGTGTACATTGCGTTGGTGGCCGCAAAACCCACCTATTTCTGTGCTTAACGGGATACTAAGTTAACAAACTAAAAATTAAGGTTAATAGTAAAGGAACAAACATTTATTTATCACATACTCAATTTACACTCTTTAGTTTTACAAATTAAATAAATATCACAATAGTGGAATACATCTCAATGGTAGTTCGGGGGGTGTAATGCCAGATGGATTGATATTTGGTTGGAGCACGTGGTGGGATGCATAATTAGCTTTTCCTTAAAAACACAAATTTAGACAAAGAGGTTATCCTCATATAGTTTAATTGTACGGTACCTGATCTTCTTTCATATAACTTGGGTAACACCGATGCTTTGTCACACTTTACACTTGCAATACCAGATGAACATGAGCTCTCCTTCGAATTCCTATATCAGAGACGCACACACAACTCTTAACTCTGCTACCGTCGCTTCTTCTTGACTAGTCTAACTCCAACAGCCTGCCTTGACCAATTCTGACTCCCACTTCGAGCAACTCTCACTTATATCCCTTTTTCGGTCGGCGGTCCACGTGCTGAAATGTAGAGCTGATGGCTAATCCGTAGACATGGCGTCGCCGTCTCGGTTGCCGCCAAACGGCTTAGCGTGGTATGTAAACATGGGCGTGGTATGTAAGATATGGGGCCACCTGTATATTATCGCCCATCTGCTTAGCGTGGGGATAATCCGCCCGCATTCCTGGTTCCATTATTTTTTAATCCTTCCAAATATTTATTACTTTACATTTCTGGCATTACACACACTTTCTTTCTTTCAAACGATATCGCCTTGGAAGTCTCTATCTCATCGCAAAGCATACTTTTCTATCATTTCACTTTTCGAATGTTTTGATGTGCGGAATCCCTCAAAATTACAAATATCGTAAATTTTCTATTGCACATTTTCTTTCTATTGAACTATCTCCCTATATACCAAATTTGAAGTTTCTATGCCATTGCAAAGCATATTTTTACCATCATTTTACTTTTCGAACGTTTTGTGTGGAGTAGCCACCCCTAAAATGAACAATTTTGAAAAACTTTATTCTTTTGTTTTTTATCAGATGGTTTCCCTATATACCAAATATCAAGTCTCTATTGCATTTTTAAAGGAGGCGTTTCTCATTTATTCGGAAAATCGAACATTTGGGTTTGCGGCACCCCCTAAAGTAAAAAATATCGGAAAACTGAAACTGCACATGCTCTTCCTTTCAAACTATCTACCCGTACACCAAATTTGAAGTCTATCGCATCTCGAAGCATAGTTTCTTGTCATTTCACCTTTCGAACACTTTTCTCTGGAGCACCCTCTTAAACGAACATTTTTTAAAAACTCTTTCGTCTTGATTGTTTTCATTAAATGATTTCAAGCCTCTATCAAAAATTTCAAGCCTTTAAAATTTCAAGCCTTTAAAATTTCAAGTCTCTATCAAATTTTAAAGCAGGCGTTTCTCATTTGTTTGGCAAATCGAACATTTCAGTTCGCGGAATCCCCTAGAGTAGCAAATATTGGAAATCTGAAATTGCACACTTTCTTCCTTTCGAACGGTTTACCCATACACTAAATTTGAAGTCTCTATCTCATCGCAAAGTATGCTTTCCTATCATTTTACTTTTCGAGCATTTTGATGTAGAGCAACCCCTCTGGAGAACATTTTCTAAAAATTCGATTTTTCCAGGGGTTTTTATCGAACGACCGAGCCATGTACCAAATTGCAAATCTCTATCCGGGAAGTGCCTAAAAAAAGCGTGACAGACGGACACTTGGCAATTCGTATATATAGATATCCGTACTAAAATATATGAGTTTGTAAAATCATTGCCAAAATGAAACGGATGACTTTAAAAATTAAAAACATCAATAATCCCAATAATCATTAAGCCCGAAGGTCGTAATTGATATAATCCATTCAAAAATGCAATTTCGATAAAACTTATTTTATATAATAATTTTCATTATAATCTAAATCGTAAAAGATTTAATAAAAAAAGTCGTCTGCTGCATAAACACATTGAATTTAATTCTATTGCTAAGCAACACCATATAATTTTTTTCAAAAAAATTTGGCAGGAAAAATATCGTCTGCATAAAGCTATCTCTATGGAACATTTAATTGTGCGTTTCTTTTTTTTTATTAATATCTCGACACCTAGCATTTCGGGCGCGGTAGCCCGGTGGTTTGCGTGCTGGATTTGCACGCTGCCAGAACTGCCGCCCTGTTCATGCGGAGTACGATCACATTGGGGTAAGTAAGTCCTTCTGAGAGGTTGGTGGTAGGGGAAGGAGGGTACGGTCCCTATGGATGCCTCCCCCACTGGGTTTCGGTCTAAATTGGGTGGCACTTCCCTGCCATCCAAACGGTTACCTTACACCTTTCTGGTAGGTCGGACAGTCTGGGTCTCAACAACAACCCCTGGACCTAGAAACTCGAAACATGGACTAAATTTTAAGTGGGGCTATTCCAGGGCTACTCACAAAATTTCATGGTATTTGGTGCAAACACTCTTCCGTGATGATGAGACAAGCATGCAAACACATATACATACAGACAGATTTTCAATTTATTCAAATAGATTTTAAATTGAGTTATATTTGCTACAATCTTGAGATATAATATTATAGGAAATATAGACATTTTCAATATCTTTAATCATCTGTTTCCTTTGCGTCAAATATTTTATTTAGAATACTTCTCGAATATGTACATATTGTAAATCACGAACAACTATGCGTAAGTGTGCTAGTAGAATGATAAATGACACGAAACAAAAATCGCCTTAAATAAACTTTTATTTTTAGCAACAAAACTTTGCACAATCAGATTGAATAGCAACCACCATTCACTTTTATTCATTTTCAACAATGGCTCCACTTTTAAGACTGTAACGACTTATACAGAGATTTTCGAAGAATTATAAAAATAACTCGTATTTTGAGACTAGAACCAAACTATACTATATACACTACATCAGGAATTATTAGACTGATAACAACCCATATGAATATATGCAGGTCTAACATTTAACAAGAGAAAATAAATTTCTTACATATATACATAATGTTAACATTACAAGAAAGAATATTTGGTACAAAATAGAAGACTGTATGTGCTAGTGAAATTAATCGACAGATTTTAAAAATAAAATATATTTCAAGCTGATTTTTCACTTTCGATTTCAGTACGATAAGCTTTATAACTTTTGTGACGCAAGTAAGGATTGGTGTCTCTTATTTTAAACATAAAATTTTAACTGTGATGAGGATTTTAGCTTATCCATTAAACCAAGGAGGTTTTAATAAGCTAATATAAACCTCCTTGTTGAGCACTAAATTTTCTGAACTGTCCGTATATAAAAGTGATTAGAAATTAATGGGCACAGTTAATATGTAGATAAATATCAATACAGCATACAGTTCTGAGGTTATGTTTGATACCCTGCGGTGTTAAAGATTAACAGAGTCAGAGACCAAAGGGGCCCATATTTCATCTCCGATTTTAATAAACTTATAAAAAAAATCAAATAAAAACATTTAAATAAATTAAAATACTAAACTACAAGCCAAAGAGTAAAGCTATCTATTAAAAATATAATGCAGTTATAAAATACTTTTGAACAGGGTCGTCTTTAGACAATGTGGCTCCCGGACCATAAATTAGCATTTTAAGCATCCATACAAATATGATAACTTAACTGGAGTTTCTCATACCCGAATCCATTTTAAAATAGCCTGTGTGTCTTTTTTCGTAAGAAAAAATTTGAAAAATCTGTATTGTTGGTCCTTCAAAACATTCTATCGAGATCCTTCAATAACAAAGCAGGATATAAAGTTTCGTGAAAATCCATTAATAGTTGTGGCAGCTATTGTATACAAAAGAAATCGACGACAGACAGACGGACATCACTCTAAAAATAGGCAAAATGTGTTCAGGAGGTCCTAAAACATACATTGGCATCAAAATCTCGAAATCGAAAATTTTAGTGAGAACAATATTTTACTATGAGAAAGTAAAAATCGAAATTATGATTATTATAAATATAAAATTTTTTACACTTATATAAAATTTTAAGACCAAATATTGTTTTAGTTAAGAACATAACTCAAATAAAATTATTTTCTTGTATTTAGCAAAATCATTTATAAGACATTCAAAATATAGATATTCACAAATTTCGTGCTCGATTGATAACCAGGTTAAATTATTTAATATTTTTTTGCGATATTCCCATTCGTAGGTAATATTTTTCAGTTTTAGCTTTGAAAAGCTTCTTTCGGCATCAGATGTGGTTACAGGTATCGTTAACAAAATTCTCAAGGTAATTGCAAAATTGCAAGGTAATTGCAAATTATGTAACCTGGGACAATAGTTGTGCCAATCCAAAAATAAATAATGAATAAAACAGAAAAATCCAAGAGGTATAAAGCAGAGTAAATAAAATAGCAAAAGATCGTAAAGAATTTGTTCAAAATGCAAAAATTAAATACTAATATACATTCTATTGTTCTGCTTCATATCTCTTCAAGTTACATTTCATAACTGGTTATAACCCTGAATTTGCTTATAAATATTCTTGTGCTGCTTATATTTTCTTCTTCTCTGTTGAATCAAAGCAGTAAAATATACACTCACAACGGTTTTCTGTATTAAAAAATTATTAGAATAATAAAAAATTTTAATACATGTTTTGGACAAAAGCTTACATTTTCTGGTATTCTTAACTGCAGTTAGTTCTCTTCTTGATTACAGCTGCTTCATTGTTGAAACAAATCAGCCAAAAATGCATTTGCAAAGGTGAGATATATTATCCACACTCTAAGCAAATACACATTTAGCCTCTAAAACTTCATTTGCAAATATAAATATTCTTGTGCTGCTTACATTTTCTTCTTTTATAAACCAATACACAGCCCAAAATGCACTCTAAAGGTTTCCTGGATAAAAAAAATTATTAAAATAATAAGAATAAAAATTTTAATACATTATTTAACCAAAAATCTTACCTTTTCCGGTATTCTTAACTGCAGTTCTCTTCTTGATTATAGCTGCTTCATTGTTGAAACAAATCAGCCAAAACTGCTTTTGCAAAGGTGAGATATATTATCCACACTCTAAGCAAATACACATTTAGCTTCATTTACAGATTTTCCACTTACAAAAAAGTTTGATCTTTTATTTTCCTCATGAATGTAGAGGCTCCTAAGATAAGGACGATTGATATGTGTTTTATTATTTTGAAGCATCTTCCAAATGTGGTACATATAGTGTAATATCAAATAAATACGTATATGATATGAAGTAGAACTAGAAGAGGCATAGTATAGTACCTAAAAACAAACAAAAGAATTCAATTGATTACCAGATAAAAATTCAAGGGAATGAATAAAGATGCACATACATAGAAAAACAATCTGTATGAATTAAAACTAATTAAAAAAAATCTGATGTGGGCAACACATGACTTTCCTTATATAATGTAATGAATTTACTACTTTTACAGGTAAAAAAATAGGTTTTCTTATAGTAGATATTAATATTCTTTGCAAGATACTGAATTTTCGACAATTAGACGTTATTTTCATTGATTTAGCGTCATTTTTATCCATTTGGCGAGATTTTCGTTATTTTGGCGACATTTCAAAAAGTCGCCAAGTTGGCGATATTCCGCCAAAATCTCGCCAAGCGTTATGGACGAAAAAATAAGTTATTATTACAGCAGACAAATGACTATTGGTGTTCAAATACAAAAGTATTACTCAAAGTGTCTTTTCTCATGAATAGAACGAGCTAAATCCACGGGAATGATGTCACCAAATTTATCGCATGAAATTACATATGAAAGGTGAACATGTTTCTCAACAGTTAATATTTTTTTTTAATTTAAATATGATTTTTTGATAATTTTTTTTAAAAATGTGCAATATCTCGAGAACGGTTCATGTTAGCGTTCTAAAACTTATATCAATCGTTTTCTAATGAAAAATTACATAAGAAATGTCTATTTACGTAACTTTATTAGTGGTTTCGATTTTTTGACGATTTTTTCAAAATTTTATTCGAAAATTTAGGGGGTTCTGAACATTCGATTACGTATAAAAACAATAGGCTTCCAGTAATTACAGATTGTGGTTTTTGTACCAAATTTGGTTCGAATCGGTCCATTCGTTCGTCCGTTATCGTCTCCACAGACTCACTGACACACACACACACACACACACACATACTTTCACACACACACACATACACACAGACGGTCTGTTGGACCTATGGGAATATAAATGAAGAATATCACCCAATTAGTTTTGAATTGAACCCGGGTTGAAAAAATGAAATAAAATGAACCCTATGGGACCTAATTTTTACTTTCCTTATATGCATAATGTATAAGGAAAGTATTGTGACGGGGTCGAAAATTCGAATTCGAGTTTTCGACGGGAGAGCACGTTTCAAGCATCCCTGATCACGAATCAAACATTTTTGAAGTGATGTCTGTGTGTAGCAGCTCTGCATCCAGAGTGGAATATAAGGATGTAAACAAGAAGAAAAAATAAGCGAGAACAGGAGTGACCATATGATTTGCATAGAATGGCAGGGGTGGATTGCGACACCCCTTTCCCGCAACCACATTTTTAATGCCTGAAGAACGCGAAGGCAACCTCTTTCCCATACCACTATATTCCACCCAATGTAACTATACCTTATGTGAACAACCACAGACTGCACTGAGATTTTGTGAGAGCAGGTCGACAATATGAAGCTCGACCCATGTAACTAAGTATATTTCATCAGTGTCATATAATAAAGTAGATTCTAGTAACATGTAAAAGGTCTCTTTCCTGGACTATTTCAGCCAATATTACACACATACACATATATATATATATATATATATGTGTGTGTGTGTGTGTGTGTGTGTGTGTGTGTGATATTGGCTGAATGCCGATATATATGTAATATTGGGAACGCAATTTCAGATTGAAATGAGCTTTAATTCTTTCCTTGTTGGAGATAAGTGGGCAATGTAAATTGCAAAAATGTTGAAAGTAAGGTAGAAAATAAGACTACATTAATAAAATAGTCCTCCCATTAATTTTCAACAGGAAAGATGAATCGTGCATAAAGTATTGTTTATGAACGCTTTCCAACTTCAATACAATTTTATTTAAACATCTCTGAAATGATATACATTCCTAGGTAATATATTTTTAAATTATCACAATACTACATTAATTTATTATATTTGAAAACTTAAAACTTCATCAAAAAAAATGAACTGTATTCAAATGGCGGCATTGAAATATAAATTGCTTGGTTTAAACATCTCTATGATGTGATACATTCCTCAGTAATATTTTTTAAATTATCATAATACTACAATAATTTATTATATTTTAAAACTTCATCGAAAACAATAGAAATTTATCCAAATGAAGTGATCGAAATATAAATCGCCTGGCTCTATACAAGCAGCATTTCATTCATAAACTTTTTTCCATTCCTTTCAAACTTTTTTCCATTCCTTTCATTCTTCACAATACTATAATAATTTATTTTATTTAAAAACTTAAACCATGGAGGTACAAGTAATTTAACTCTATGCTTAAAACTTGAAAAAATCGTTTGCTTCTCTTTGTAAAATCAATGAATGTTTCATTCATATCAGCTATTTTGCAGACTCCATGAGCTAAATAATTTTGGATTAAATAAATGCAGCAATTCTTATACAACTCATTCTACATCTTTTGGTGTTTACATTCTCCATAAGTAAAAATTAGACTTCATTGTAGAAATAATCAAAGTTTGATGATCATTTAAACTCAAATATATTGTAATTGCGTTGTTTCAGGATGTAGATGCTCAAAATTTAAGCAAAAATATAGTGGTTTTAGGACGGATACAACACTAAATATTAAAAAGAACTTTAAAAGTCACGATTTTTGACACAAGATGGATGAGATTTTATTTTGAAGTGTGTCACGTGATCTCTTCATATAATGGTCACGTGATCTCTTCATATAAAGGGTGTAATTATTATTCTAATTTTAATTTAAAAACTACAAAATATATTTTTTGTTGAAATTTTTTTAATATATTTTATGAGATAATTTGAATAATTCCTAAAAATTTCGAAGCAATTTGTGAATTTTAAATTTGCTTAAAAAATGTTTGAAAAATTATGTCCCACAGAGTTCAATGTATTTCATTTTTTCAACCAGGGTTCAATCCAAAGCGAATTGCGTGATATTATTCATTTATAATCCCAGACGTTTAAAGAACATACTAAAATTTCATTTTGATTAAGTCATTTTTACGGCAGTTATCGTGCTAACGGACAGACAGACAGACAGAATGAACAAAGTAATAAACACTTTTCAACTATGTTGTAAAGTGTTAAAATTGTCAACTATGTTATAAAGTGTTGTGGGGGGGGGGAGAGAGGAGAGCACGAGCCCCCGCTGAACTTTTCCAGAGGGGGCTGGGAAATTTCAAGATTTTTTTTTAACTGCATATTTTACTAAATACCAAAATATTAAATTTTTTAAAAATAAAAATAATTTAAAGAAAATCCTATCAACATAAATGTATTATTTCAATTCAGTCTTGTTCACATCTTCCTTACCATAACTCCCTAAAGTATCTCGTGCACAAACCAAGCTCATCTTTACTCCCAGGAAATATGTTTACGCTAATGGCAAAAACACCTGGTTACCAGAACTTTTTCGACTGATCACCTAATTCAAAGAGAAATGGAATATTTACAGCCATGTTATTGACATTTCCAAAAAATAGCTGTTTCCCTCCAGTAATAACTACAAATGATAACCATGAAGTAGAGATGACTTACTTTGTCTACCTAAAGAGATCTTATCTGTAATTACTCCTCGATTCTACATACCAGTTTGAAGCTCCAAACCCAGTGGGTGGTATCGTCTTTTGGAGGTGATGGTGGTATCCATTCTGCTTGAAGTTGCAAACCCCGCGGGATAGCTTTATTCCTGGTAAGCACCCGACGTTTGGAACAGCACCGTAGTCAGGCAAAGGCCAGAGGGAGCTAAGGTACTTTAAACATAAGGTAGGTCAGAGAAAGGGGGTTGCTTTTCGACCGGGAGAGAAACTTGAAGCGTGACGTCACTGACTTACAAGTCAAGAAGAGGGGACATAGAGATACGTGTATAAAGTTCAGAAAGTCCGCGTTTATCATTCGAAAAGGAGATAAGATCATTCGTAATAAAATTTTAGAAGAATGAAATTAATTGATTCTACTCATAAATGCATAGGGCTATCATTAAAATATTATAATACATATATTATTTATAATAAAAGCTGAAATACTATATCGTGAAAAGTGTAATAAATATAAAAATTGCATTTCAAGTGTTTTAATACAGATATGAATAAATATCTAATCATCGGATTTTTAAAAATATAGTATCCATTATCTTAAACATTGATAATACTTTCTACATGTAATATAAATATGTATTTCAAAAATATCTAATTGCGTAAAAAAATCCCACATACATATAACATATATTGATGACTATGAAATATCATCAATCTAGTAGTTACATAACTACATATTTTATTAAAAAGCGTAGATCGGATCTTGGGAAAAGGGGGGGAGTTGACGGTCGAATGGATGGTCAATGGCAGTATATTTATTTTATTTACCCAACAAAAAGACGATGCATTTTGTGAGCTAGTAGAATACTCTTGGATAAGCCACTGGATATGTCAGTTTTCACAAAGATATTTTAAGAATGCAAAAATTGATGTTATTAAACTTTATAGAGTTTTAAATATATAAACTATGTACAGTTTTAAAATTTTAAAGCAATGTTCACATGGATCATAAATAATAAATCAATACATACCATTTTTATGCCATGATACTGCTTTTACACCATTTAGAGGCTTTTCTTTGCTTTTTTTTTCACTACTAATTGTTGCATGAAAGTCTTATTTAAGTGTTTAATGCGAATGAAAGTTCTGGTTCGTGAAAACAAAGTTACGGCTTTTAGTGATATAGAAAGTGAAATGTTTGCTAACTTTGACTGCAAGTTCTTAATGACGCATTTCTCTTTTGATATATATGCGTCATGCATTTCTAAGAAAGCAAGCTCCCACTTTTTTATTTCTTCTGGAAAATGTGCCGTTGGCTTTTAGTTTTATTGTAAATAAAATTTTCATGCATTATATTTCAACTTTGATGATTTTAGTTTTGTATTCTAAGCTTTTTACATATCAAAAAGAAATGTCCCATAACTTGAGATGATGTAAATATAATGCCAATATTATGATTAGTATAGAATTGCGTTTTATGTTTATGTATATTAATAACAAAGTAAAATGCTTAAGGCATTTAAAATTAACTTTACATACATTTTGCAATAAACTGAACTGTGTAAATTAGCTTACAAAATGCTAATATCTCCCCCCTCCCCTCCTCCTAAAAAAGAAAGAAAACTCCATAATTGCTAGTATCAGAAATATAAATTATTCTTATATATTTTAAATACTGCATATGAAGTCGATTTCATTTTATTAATTTTGTTTTTTGGATTACTTAGCGGACCACCTATTTTACATATCAATAAAACATGCTAATCATAAGTATTTTTTATACTGCTATATTAAAAACATTATTTTTAGCTGCGGTATTAATGTGTACGCGCCAACAGCAACCGAGAACTATTTTTTTGTAACCTTGCGCTAGCAGCACTCAGTTCAGTGAATCTCGTGATGATATATATATTCGACGTTTAATGTTCGCCTATGATGTACGATTGATGCCCGCATACGATGTAACACGATGTAATACGATGTTCGACGCACTATATATTTTGGTTTGTTACGATGCGATGACGACGATGTAATTTAATAAACCTTTACTAATTTATGCTAGAATGTTGTTCTTCGTAAGTTCTTCTGGCTGATTCATTTCCCTTACAATTCAGAAGTGGGATAGACATCGATGACTTGTTTGAACTGGTATGTCGTTCTACTCTTTTTCGACCAACGTTCGTGTTTATAAAAACAAATCGATGAGACAAGCAGACGACTAGTCTACTACGGCGATGAAAACTTTTTATTTCACCAGGTAAATAAATGCTTTCGAATAATTTTGATTTGAATGTATTGCGATGTTGATGTAGTTTAAAATGCAGTATTCTGATGCTCAGTTTTGACTAAGAAAGTAATTTTTATTTGATACTGTATAATACATTGATATAATAAGTATTGAAAATGACGTATTTAGCCAGAGGAAGAAAGGCTGTGTCCCAAGGCAAACTTGGAACATTGCGAGTTATGGAGGGAGTACAACCTACAAAGATGGCCCCTGTGCTTCTCCTACAATTCATATACGGTTCCCTAAGAGAACACCTGCAAAAGGATGAGCAAGCCATGTTTCTGGGAAGTACGGACATCGACGGCTCTTTTACAGAGGGGCGCACAGCAGGGCGCTCTTGGGGAGAGCTGACCCTTGTCCGGTTCGGCTGCACGTGCACGCAAGGTCGTGAGAACCCGCGGTACACCTGCCAGATATTAATTCTGGGATGATCGCCATCGTCCTGTCAGCACAGCACCCAATAGCTGGACATTTTTGTAAATATCCAATGAAAATACCAGGGGCTTCAATTGGGGGAACCAGTAACAAACCTGGGACTTAATTGCGTAGAAGGAGACATTTTTCCGATGATCGAGAGAGTGTTAGATTTTTCAAAAAGAACAAGAATTGTTTTTGTGCTTCGGAGAGAAAAGTTCTCCCAAAAGACGTAGCGATGACCGGCGTTTCCTCCGCGGCCGAAGTGCCCCGCATCGAGTGACGATCCTACGATGTATTTGAAGGTACGGAATGCATGTCTCTTATATACCAGTCTGTGTGACATTAATTTAGATAATTCCGCACTCTCTCGACATTCTATTTCAATTTCCACTTGAGTAAAATAATTAGAATGAATTTACTTGTAAAACTTAAATGAAAGGGATTTAAATATATATATTTTAAATATTTATGATTTAGGAAATGTCAAACACGTATGTCAGTAGAGAATAATTATGATTTAGTAAGAGTGTTAATTGAATTAATTAAATATGTTCTCTTATTATTCTTTTAATCTCCTTTTGTCAATAAATATATTTTTGTTAATGTTTTATATCATGTCCGTTGTCCTCATTTTCCAATAATTTGATTTTTATGTATTTTTATTCGACACGGCCAATGTCGGAGGTTGTTTTAATGAACAATACCACTGAATTATGCGTTCTAACCGGACGTGTGGTTAAAACCCACATAACAGGCTGATTTAATGTTGTTAGCACGCGAAGTAGGGGAAACTATTCTTCCAGAAGATACAATTTTAGAGTTAAAAACAAAAATATTAAGTAGTAAAGAATACGATGAAGATTTTGTAAAACAAATGTTGGAAACTATAATTTTTGATAGAAAAGAGGCAGAAAAAGAAAAATTAGCTCAAGAAAAAGAAAAATCAAAGTATGAGTTTGAACTGGAAAAGTTGAAGATTGAGACTTCGAACAAAATAAACATTGATGATGTAAGTTCGCGTAATGTTGAAAATTCTGAAAATAAAGGCAAGCGTTGTAGTTTGCAGCTTTTGATGCAGAAATTTGAAATGAAAGAAGGTGATATTAGTTTTTATTTAACATTATTTGAAAGACAGGCGCGTAGAGCAAACATACATGAAGATGATTTAGTAGCTCATTTACTAGTGCTATTACCGTACGAAATATCACAATTAGTTGCACGTGAATCCGATGAAGTAGCAAAAAACTATGAGCATGTCAAGAATTTATTATTAAAGAGGTTTAGGTTAAGCCCGGAGAAATTTCGGCAAAAGTTTGTATATCATCAAAAATCACCTAAAGACACTTGGCGCGATTTTACTTTCGAATTGAAAAATTATTTTGAAGAATGGATCAAAGGATTGGATATAAATAATTTTGAAAAACTTAAAGATTTGATTATAACAGATCAATTAAGGAGGAAGGTTCCACATGATATTAAAGATCATTTTTTGGATGATTGGTCGAAATTTGTATCTTCCAATGAACTTGCAGACAAATTAGATGAATACGAAAGTGTTAGGGACGGTAGAAGAATTGCGCGGTCAGTTGAACCCCATCAGTATTTTGAGTATGCGAGGAAAAACAATCAAATAAATAAGTTCCATGTACCAAATGGAATTAAAGCAGAAGTTCAAACCGTAAAAGAATGGGATAGAAAAAAACTTGCTGGTCCTGATACTTGTTATAACTGCTATGAAAAGGGACATTTTTCGCGTGATTGTGGAAAACCTAAACGTCAAAAATATTGCACAAAGTGTAAAAAGGGAGGTCATGGTACTAAAGATTGCATTGAAGTCAAACATCCAACTTCTTTATGTGTTTCGAATATTATACCTCTACATCAGTCATATAAATTTATAAATGTTGACGGGTTAAATTCAATTTCATCTATTATAGACACAGGTTCGAATGTGAGTTTAATGAAAATTAAATTAGTATCAGCTCTTAATAAAACTATTGAAAAAGAAGCACCAGAAAACTTGAAAGGTATCGGGTGTAATTTGACACCCTTTAGTGTTGTTTATTGCAATATTGTTATTGATGAGATAAAGTTAAGATCGATTCGCTTTCTTGTTGTTCCTGATGATAGTTTCAAAGGACCTGATGTACTTATAGGGACAAATGTTATTGATCTTCCAAACGTAGCATTAGTACGAAAACAAGGAAATTCTATGTTTCTAGATGAAAACAATTTCGATTTGTTAGAAAATTTTAATCTTGAAAGTGATTCGAATTGCAAAGCAGTACTTAAAAGTGAAAAAGCTGTGATTGTGCAACCTCATAGTGTACAGCTAGTTAATTCTGTAAATTTTGATATAAATTTAAATTCCTTTATTATTGAAGAGCAGAACTATCAAGGTAATGAAATATATGTTCAAAATGGTGTAGCATGTGTTTCAGTCATAAATTTTACCAATAGTACAATTCGCATAAAAGAAAACCAAGTCGTCCTTAGAGGGAATGTAATTCCAATTACAGTAGTAGAAAACAATGAAAAAGAAAATTTTGACGATAATTACTTAAATGTTGCACAAAATAATTGTGAGGAAAGTGAAAATTTTGATAATTCCTTTGAATTTGGTGAAAGTTTATATATACAATTAGAAGATCAAGAACCTTCATTTCGTGAACCGTTAATGTTAAGTCAAATTAAAGTCGGATCTCAGCTCACAGAATCGGAAGCACAAAAAATGTGCGATCTTTTAAATGAATTCAGAGACTGTATTGCAGTGAAAACCAATGAGTTGGGATGCATCAAAACCACAACTATGAAAATTACGGAAGTTCTTGGAAGCAAGCCGGTTTCTTATGCTCCATACCGTACGTCATATCACGAACGTGAAATTTTACGAAAAATTATTACCGAACTGAAAGAACAAGGAGTCCTTCAAAATAGTGCTTCGGATTATAGTAGCCCTGTATTATTAGTAAAGAAGAAAACAGGAGATTAGATTTGATAGATTGACTGGATATAATCTTTTCTGTATTCTCGATGCTGCACAGGGTTTCAATCAGATTCCTCTACATGCAGATTCAAGACACAAGGCAGCATTTGTTACACCCGATGGCCATTATGAGCCAAAAAGATTAATTTTTGGATTAACAAATGGACCTGCTGTTTTTCAAAGAGTCATGACAGTGGCGTTGGGCGATCTTTTGTGGAATATCGTAACTTGTTTTATCGATGATATACTCATAGCAGCTAAAACAGTTGAAGATTTTATAATTAGATTACGTAAAGTTCTGACGAAACTTCGTGAAGCAGGAATAACGCTCAAACTATCGAAATGTGAATTTGCGATGGAAGAAATAGACTATTTGGGTTTCTCAATATCAAAGGAAGGAATATAACCTGGATCTCGAAAACTTGCTGCAATTTCAGAAATTTCACCACCAAGAAATGTAAGAGAATTGAGAAGATTTTTAGGACTTTCTAGTTTCTTTCGCAGATTTATAGAACGCTACGCTTTGTTAGCATCTCCGTTAACCCAATTGTTGAAGAAAAATTCTACATTTGAATGAACTGCGGATCACCAGAAAGTATTCGATGAATTAAAGTTACGTTTAACTTCTAAACCAGTACTAAAACTTTATGACAACCGTGATGAAACTGAACTCCATACCGATGCAAGTTCAGTCGGATTTTCTGGAATGCTCCTGCAATACGATAAAGATAAAATATTACGTCTAGTATACTGCGTAAGCCGTCGAACGAGTCCCGATGAGGCAATGTACCACTCAAGTCGTTTAGAGTTGATTGCTACTGTTTGGTCAATGACACGATTGCGACCATTTCTTATTGGAAAACATTTTACTCTAGTAACGGACTGTTCAGCGATAACATTTCTTGTCACTCAAAGGAATCTCAAGCCTCAGATAGCCCGGTGGGCAGAACTCTTGAGCGAATTCGACTATGAAGTAAAACATCGTTCAGGGGATAAAATGTGCCACGTTGATGCCCTTAGTAGAGCACCAGTAGAAGAACGAAAATATACTCCAAATGATGAATTCGATCTAACAAGCCCTGTTGAACTAACAGATTCACCTACAATACTGTATATTGCTACTGAAAACGATCAGGTAGCTTTACTTCAATATCAGGATAAGGAAGTACAAAGTATTTTACAAGCAATAACTAAACCCTCAATTAACCGAAACCCAGCAGAACGTCAACTTACCAATCAGTATATTCCAGAAAACGGAATTCTTTATAGAGTAATAGCAGATCGTGATGCAACCAAGAAACTGTTTGTTATGCCTCGACCCATGGGGAAGTATTTAGTTTTCCGATATCATGATTTTGCTGGACACTTCGGAGTCGATAAAGTTAGACAGATAATTCAAGAAAAATTTTGGTTCCTCAATATAGCGAGACTACCGCAGATGCAGCATAGACGAGGACGCCTATTTTGCAGGATGGCCGATTGTAAGCTAATTGTACGCGCCAACAGCAACCGAGAACTATTTTCTTGTAACCTTGCGCTAGCAGCACTCAGTTCAGTGAATCTCGTGATGATATATATATTCGACGTTTGATGCTCGCCTATGATGTACGATTGATGCCCGCATACGATGTAACACGATGTAATACGATGTTCGACGCACTATATATTTTGGTTTGTTACGATGCGATGACGATGATGTAATTTAATAAACCTTTATTAATTTATGCTAGAATGTTGTTCTTCGTAAGTTCTTCTGGCTGATTCATTTCCCTTACAAATGGTATGTGAGACTTTTGTGCCATTGGCTCCTTGTTTTAATCGTTTAATCGGCTTCAAATTCAAAAATTTAGCCCAAAAATCTTCATCAGAAAAGTGACTCGAAAAGTTGCGTTAGCAATGGTTATTTTATCCCCTCTTTTGCACTTCATGATCCATAATTTTTAGAGTGTAGGATCTTTTGGAAATCTATGAAAACTGATAGATCCCATTAACTTTTAATATAATTTGAACACAAAGCAACCGCGCAGCAACCAGGCATTTTTGAGCTTACAAAACACAATTTATATACAACAATTAATCAAAATTGTACTTTATATAAGTGAAAATACTAATATATATACATCTATAATACACAAATTTACACTTAAATTTCACTTTTACGATAGAATTACAAATTATATTAAAACGACAACTGACACAGTCTATGTTTTCCCATAGAATTGAATACTGCTCGGCTAAATTGGCACTTCTTCTTCTAAACCAGTGACGTCACAAACGGCGATAACGTGCACTTCCTGGGATACTGTCAACAGCGGCATTCTGGTCTTTTGATCTCTGACCCTCCCTGAGAGGGAGCTAAGTCCCCACACACACACGCACACACACACTAGGTATACTCAGCCCATCCTCCTGATAAAAATATTAAAGTTTTAGTTGTGATGAGAAATGTCCACCAACATGCCATCCAAATTTTGCATAAAAACATTATTCCTTTATAAATTGCTTTGTTTTAAAGATTTTTTAATTTAGCTGAATGTGTGGTTATAGTGATGATCAATTTATTTAAATATTTAATTTAAAAATATTTAAATATAGACAATAGTATTTGGATACTTTTGTATTATTGCTGGGTTCATTGTTCTAATTTATTGTGTCAAAATCAACTGATAGGCAGTTAAGAGTTGATATTAAGCGTTAACATGCATTAACTTTCAGATATTTTTTTATTAACTAACAGCTTTGCTACTAGTAAATTCTTATATTAAAATCCATTGTAATTATTATATGTTATAATATTGATGCATAGTAACTATATGGATTTTCCTAATGAACTCTTAGCTTATAAATATAAATAAGCCTAAAAAGATTAAAAATATTTATCATGCAATATATAAAATTGCTGATATTTTTCTTTTGACCCAGTCCGTCCGACCTACCCTGAGGTGTAATACCTGTTTAGACCATCAAGTCAGTGCCATCTAATTTAGACTGAAACCCAGTGGGGGAGATATTCACAGGAACCGACCCTCCTTCCTTTGCTACCAACCGCTTGGAAGGACTTTCAAACCCACAAATTTAACATGCTCATACACGGAAACAGTTTAGGCAAAGCAGGAAATCGAACTCAAGTCTTCCGAGTACAATCCCCATGACTTAACCAATCAGTTATCTCACTCCAAAACTACTGCTTGTAAGACAATAAATTGCAAAACTTCCTTGAGGAAATCATATATATGTCAGTTAGATGACTACAGTTGCTTCGATGGTATTATAATCCCCCCTTTTCAGGCCAAAATAACAGTATGCGCTCTTAACATTCTGTACGTTCGTTGGGCAGTCCATTCTTGGCGGTTATTAAGGGTGCATACTGTTCTTTTGGCCTGAAGAAGGGACTTAAAATGATCTCAAACCTATTGTAGTCATCTAACTGACATATGCTTGCTTTCTTTAAGGCGGCCTTGTAGGTTGTTATATCTATATTGACTTCGTGAATCTTTTATGTAACTTTATCGGATTGTGGCTCCCCTGAGATTTTGAAAACTCAGTGCTTATGTTTAAAATCTACACTTTTTAAATTTTTAAACGACCCCCTTAGACAAATTTGGTCAATCAGAAAAATTTTATTTTTAATGCAACAAGATCATTAAAAAAAAACCTCATATCTGTATCTTTAAAATCAACTGAATAGAATTATGATAAAGGAAAAAATCTGACTCGTGCCACATTTCTGTACCATGTGAAAGGCTGTTTCATCAGTGAAAATATGGATCATAAACAAATTGATGATGGAAATTATTCAGATCAAAAATACGTTAATATGTATCAAATTTTTTTATCGCAAATGCATCTAAATAAAGCATAAAGCATTACACAGAGATCATATAAAGCAGTCGTACTCACTACGAGGTTGGGTATCCTATGCATTATCATCTAGGTTTACCTATTTTGTGATATGTCACAAATTTACATTTCTAATTTGATATATGGTCCCTATTCACAATGTTCAATTTTCAATTAAATATAACTCGCTCAATTTTAAAGATACAGATATGCGGGTTTGTTTAATGATCTTGTATTAAAAATGAAAATTTTCTGATTAACCAAATTTTTTTAAGGGGGTCGAATAAAAATGTAAAAAGTGTAATTTCTTAAAAATTAATGGGAGGACGTAGTTTCATTAACAATGTTTCATTAACATAGTCTTACTTCTTACCTTATTTTCAACATTTTTGCAATTTACATTGCCCACTTATCTTCAACAGGTAAAGAATTAAAGAGCATTTCAATCTTTTTGGGACACCCTGTGTATGTATGTATGTATATATATATATATAATAAAAATGTGATATCAATCTTTTTGGGACACCCTGTGTATGTATATATATATATATATATATATATATATATATATATATATATATATTAAAAATGTGATATGAAAGTCCAATGATAGATTAGAGAAAATTTGTAACTTAAAATACCCTAAATAAAATTTACCTACAAATTCAAAAGATGTATCAAATTGAAAATCAATCTTCATAAGGAAAATTAAATGAATATTTCTAGTCAGCAAGCTAAAGATAATCAACAAATATCAATGGTGTGGAATCGATAATAAGATGATATATATTAAATTCTTTTCAAATCTTTTTTAACTGTAGATGTTAATCTCACAAAAGCACCACTTTATGATAAAACACTCCCAACTGAGTACAAAAAATATAAACCTCCTTCCAAAACATTTAAGAAATCTCAAAATGGTTTTCACCAAGTTTTGGCAGAGACGGGGCAGTACTTTCAGGCCTATGTACCTTGTTGAAAGAATCTACACATAATCACACATAGACATGGGCGTATGCAGGATTTCTTACAGGGGCTGCTGAAATGGATTGCATTCAAAATTTAGAGATTACTATCAACCTTAAAATGTATTGTTACAAAGTGAATTGAAATATATGGTATGAACATCACATTTTAAAATTAATGTGTATAGCACTTTTAAAAATTAATATGTATGAATTTTTAAAAATTAGTGCATATCACCTTTAAAATATATCCCTCCCTTTCATAAGAGAGTTCTAACCTTCCTGGAGACAGAGCAACTAAACTAACAAATTGGACATTCATAAACATACCAAATGCAATAATTTTAAGTTTTCCATTTAGGTATGAGTTTAAATTATTTTTATTAGTATACATGTGGGAGAAAACACACTTATGGTTAAATGTTCTTAATCCAAAAAGCATTTTTCTTATTTATTTTTTCTCTCATATTGGTTTTTTATTAAATTAGCAATTTTCCATAGGAATGCATTGCCTCCACTCCCAAAATACACCCATGTACATAGCCTATTTTAAATGCATTAATTTTTTTAAACTAATCAAAAAGGGCTATATGTAATTTGAAGAAGGGTCGAATTCCTTTGGCAGGGTACACAGACCTGAAAGTAAAGTTCCGGTTCAGTAAAACCATGGCACAAACCAGTTTAGATTTCATAAATTTTTTGGAAGAATATTTTTGTTTTGTGGACTTAATGGGGAGATTTTTATGATGTGTTTTTGTGAAATATAAATAGTTTTCATATAAATATGTATCAATATTGTAATGCCAGAAATGTAAAGTAATAAATATTTGGAAGGATTAAAAAATAATGGAACCAGGAATGCGGGCGGATTATCCCCACGCTAAGCAGATGGGCGATAATATACAGGTGGCCCCATATCTTACATACCACGCCCATGTTTACATACCACGCTAAGCCGTTTGGCGGCAACTGAGACGGCGACGCCATGTCTACGGATTAGCCCTCAGCTCTACTTTTCAGCACGTGGACCGCCGACCGAAAAAGGGATATAAGTGAGAGTTGCTCGAAGTGGGAGTCAGAATTGGTCAAGGCAGGCTGTTGGAGTTAGACTAGTCAAGAAGAAGCGACGGTAGCAGAGTTAAGAGTTGTGTGTGCGTCTCTGATATAGGAATTCGAAGGAGAGCTCATGTTCATCTGGTATTGCAAGTGTAAAATGTGACAAAGCATCGGTGTTACCCAAGTTATATGAAAGAAGATCAGGTACCGTACAAATAAACTATATGAGGATAACCTCTTTGTCTAAATTTGTGCTTTTAAGGAAAAGCTAATTAATGCATCCCACCACGTGCTCCAACCAAATATCAATTCATCTGGCATTACACCCCCCGAACTACCATTGAGATGTATTCCACTATTGTGATATTTATTTAATTTGTAAAACTAAAGAGTGTAAATTGAGTATGTGATAAATAAATGTTTGTTCCTTTACTATTAACCTTAATTTTTAGTTTGTTAACTTAGTATCCCGTTAAGCACAGAAATAGGTGGGTTTTGCGGCCACCAACGCAATGTACACAGCAGTAAGTTTTAGAACAGATTACATGTATAATTAATATACTAATAAATAATTAATTTAATGTAAAATGCATTTTTGACAATATTAATTTTAATCAACAAAATTAATAACCGGCACATTTGGTGCTCGTGACTTTAGCAGTAACGGGAATAAAATAAGGATTTATGAAATTAATAAAAATAAAAGGAATAATAATAATAATAAATAAATATTGATAAGGTTGGACAACTGGTGGCGACATAGATGATTGTGAAAATATTGTGCACAATTCTCATTTCTCCTTATGTTATATGTATGATTATGTAAAGTTTTATCAATGAAATGGAAAAAATGGTTCTTCTAAATGAGATCGAAGGTATAATTAGAAAAATGGGATATAGGAATGGGACCAGTTAAAAAAAGTGGTGAAAAGTTCAATTATAACAAGGAGTTCAAGTTTGAAAGAAGATTCAAAAATATCAAATAAAAATTATAGTAAATTGGATAGAAATAATAAAAATATGGATATTCCAGTAATGCAGATCCTGCCATTATTTAGTGGGAGTAAGGAGGAAGATATAAATTTCTTTATAAAACAATTTGATGAATTAGCGGAGTTAGCAAGTTGGAAGGAAGAGCATAAAGTGGCTATCATTAAAACCAGATTAAAAGATAAGGCTATGCAGTTTTTAATTCAAAACCCTGAATTACAAAACGAAAAGGAGTTTGATAAAATAAAAATATTACTAATAAATAAATTTTCAAACAGAATAACGATAACGCAAGAACAGGACGCTTTCAATAAAATAAAACAAACGCCTGATATGTCAGTGGACGAGCTTGTGCTAAAAATAAAAAACGCAGCGCGTAAATTTTTGAACCTTAAGGATACAACAGATGGAGAGGTAGAGAAAATAACCAATAAAATAATGTTGGGAAAATTCATTAGCGCATTACGCCCTGATTTGGCAATTGAAGTGAAGAAAAAAGATCCGCAGCGGTTTGAAGATGCCATAAAAGATGCCGAACTGTTTGAAATAATTCTTAATGATAGGACTCCAGAAGAATCACATAACGAACTGAAAGAAATGTTACTTACAACACAGGTTCAAGATTTGACTTTAGAAATTAATAAATTAAAATTGCAAAATATACCAAATCAATCCATGGAACGAGCTGTTTTTTGCATAGGGTGCGGAAAAAAGGGACATTATTTCTCAGATTGCTGGTACAATGAGTGTAATACTGCATTTGCAAGGAATCCCAAACGAATGAATTATCAGCAATATGGGTTGGAGCAAACAAATTATATCAGAGGAAACAGAAACGAAAATCTCAGAAATTTTGAACGAGGAGGATATAATAGAAATAATAGGGAATATCAAGGAAATAATAATGATCAAAGAAATTATTACGATCAATTAGAAGCCAACGTAGAAAATAGAGAGAGGCAAAGTATAAGAGGAAATTTTAGGGGGCGCAACGGAAGTGTAAGCTAATTGTAAACGCCAACCGCAACCGAGAACTATTTTCTTGTAACCTTGCGCTAGCAGGACTCAGTTCAGTGAATCTCGTGAGGATATATGTATTCGACGACTGATGCCCGCATACGATGTACGATTGATGCCCGCATACGATGTACGATTGATGCCCGCATACGATGTAACACGACGTAATACGATGTTTGACGCACCCGATGTACTATATATTTAGGTTTGTAATGATGCGATGACGACGATGTAATGTAATAAACCTTTACTAATTTATGCTAGAACGTTGTTCTTTATAAGTTCTTCTGGCTGATTCATTTCCCTTACAATTCAGAAGTGGGATGGACATCGATGACTTGTTTGAACTGGTATGTTGTTCTACGCTTTTTCGACCAACGTTCGTGTTTATAAAAACAAATTGATGAGACAAGCAGACGTCTCGTCTACAACGGCGATGAAAACTTTTATATTACCAGGTAAATAAATGTTTTTGAATAATTTTGATTTGAATGTATTGCGATGTTGATGTAGTTTAAAATGCAGTATTCTGATGCTCAGTTTTGACTAAGAAAGTCATTTTTATTTTGATACTGTATAATACATTGATATAATAAGTACTGAAGATGGCGTATTTAGCCAGAGGAAGAAAGACTGATTTAATGTTGTTAGCACGCGAAGTTGGGGAAACTATTCTTCCAGAAGATACAATTTTAGAGTTAAAAACAAAAATATT
The DNA here is from genome assembly GCA_951213105.1 of Amaurobius ferox. Taxonomy (NCBI): domain Eukaryota; kingdom Metazoa; phylum Arthropoda; class Arachnida; order Araneae; family Amaurobiidae; genus Amaurobius; species Amaurobius ferox. Next base: position 52,802,225 of record OX578151.1, read on the forward strand.
AAGTAGCAAAGAATATGATGAAGATTTTGTAAAACAAATGTTGGAAACTATAATTTTTGATAGAAAAGAGGCAGAAAAAGAAAAATTAGCGCAAGAAAAAGAAAAATTAGCGCAAGAAAAAGAAAAATTAAAGTATGAGTTTGAACTGGAAAAATTAAAACTTGAGACTTCGAACAAAATAAACATTGATGATTTAAGTTCGCGTAATGTTGAAAATTCTGAAAATAAAAGCAAGCGTTGTAGCTTACAACTTTTGATGCAGAAATTTGAAATGAAAGAAGGTGATATTAGTTTTTATTTAACATTATTTGAAAGACAGGCGCGTAGAGCAAACATACATGAAGATGATTTAGTAGCAAATTTACTAGTGCTATTACCGTATGAAATATCACAATTAGTTGCACGTGAATCCGATGAAGTAGCAAATAACTATGAGCATGTCAAGAATTTATTATTAAAGAGGTTTAGGTTAAGCCCGGAGAAATTTCGGCAAAAGTTTGTATATCATCAAAAATCACCTAAAGACACTTGGCGCGATTTTACTTTCGAATTGAAAAATTATTTTGAAGAATGGATCAAAGGATTGGATATAAACAATTTTGAAAAACTTAAAGATTTGATTATAACAGATCAATTAAAGAGGAAGGTTCCACATGATATTAAAGATCATTTTTTGGATGATTGGTCGAAATTTGTATCTTCCAGTGAACTTGCAGACAAATTCGATGAATACGAAAGTGTTAGGGGCGGTAGAAGAATTGCGCGGTCAGTTGAACCCCATCAGTATTTTGAGTATGCGAGGAAAAACAATCAAATAAATAAATTCCATGTACCAAATGGAATAAAAGCAGAAGTTCAAACCGTAAAAGAATGGGATAGAAAAAAACTTGCTGGTCCTGATACTTGTTATACCTGCTATGAAAAGGGACATTTTTCGCGTGATTGTGGAAAACCTAAACGTCAAAAATATTGCACAAAGTGTAAAAAGGAAGGTCATGGTACTAAAGATTGCATTGAAGTCAAACATCCAACTTCTTTATGTGTTTCGAATATTATACCTCTACATCAGTCATATAAATTTATAAATGTTGACGGGTTAAATTCAATTTCATCTATTATATACACAGGTTCGAATGTGAGTTTAATGAAACTTAAATTAGTGTCAGCTCTTAATAAAACTATTGAAAAAGAAGCACCAGAAAACTTGAAAGGTATCGGGGGTAGTTTGACACCCTTTAGTGTTGTTTATTGCAATATTGTTGTTGATGAGATAAAGTTAAGATCGATTCGCTTTCTTGTTGTTCCTGATGATAGTTTCAAAGGACCTGATGTACTTATAGGGACAAATGTTATTGATCTTCCAAATGTAGCATTAGTACGAAAACAAGGAAATTCTATGTTAGTAGATGAAAACAATTTCGATTTGTTAGAAAATTTTAATCTTGAAAGTTATTCGAATTGCAAAGCAGTACTTAAAAGTGAAAAAGCTGTGATTGTGCAACCTCATAGTGTACAGCTAGTTAATTCTGTAAATGATGATATAAATTTAAATTCCTTTATGATTGAAGAACAGAACTATTAAGGTAATGAAATATATGTTCAAAATGGTGTAGCATGTGTTCCAGTCATAAATTTTACCAATAGTAAAATTCGCATGAAAGAAAATCAAGTCGTCCTTAGAGGGAATGCAATTCCAATTACAGTAATAGAGAACTATGAAAAAGAAAATTTTGATGAGAATTACTTAAATGTTACACAAAATAATTGTGAGGAAATTGAAGCTTTTGATAATTCCTTTGAATTTGGTGAAAGCTTACATATACAATTAGAAGATCAAGAACCTTCATTTCGTGAGCCGTTAATGTTAAGTCAAATTAAAGTCGGTTCTCAGCTCACAGAATCAGAAGCACAAAAGGTGTGCGATCCTTTAAATGAATTCAGAGACTGTATTGCAGTGAAAACCAATGAGTTGGGATGCATTAAAACCACAACTATGAAAATTACGGAAAATCTTGGAAGCAAGCCGGTTTCGCATGCTCCATACCGTACGTCATATCACGAACGTGAAATTTTACGAAAAATTATTACCGAACTGAAGGAACAGGGAGTCATTCAAAATAGTACTTCGGATTATAGTAGCCCTGTATTATTAGTAAAGAAGAAAACAGGAGATTACCGTATGGTCATAGATTATAGGCGTTTAAATGCACAGACTGTAAAAGATAAATTTCCTTTGCCACACATTGATGACTTACTTGATAGATTGACTGGATATAATCTTTTCTGTATACTCGATGCTGCACAAGGTTTCAACCAGATTCCTCTACATGCAGATTCAAGACACAAGGCAGCATTTGTTACACCCGATGGCCATTATGAGCCAAAAAGATTAATTTTTGGATTAACAAATGGACCTGCTGTTTTTCAAAGAGCCATGACAGTGGCGCTGGACGATCTCTTGTGGAATGTCGTAACTTGCTTTATCGACGATATGCTCATAGCAGCTAAAACACTTGAAGATTTGATAACTAGATTACGTAAAGTTCTGACGAAACTTCGTCAGGCAGGAATAACGCTCAAACTATCGAAATGTGAATTTGCGATGGAAGAAATAGATTATTTGGGTTTCTCAATATCAAAGGCAGGAATAAAACCTGGGTCTCGAAAACTTTCTGCAATTTCAGAAATTCCACCACCAAGAAATGTAAGAGAATTGAGAAGATTTTTAGGACTTTCTAGTTTCTTTCGCAGATTTATAGAACGCTATGCTTTATTAGCATCTCCGTTAACCCAATTGTTGAAGAAAAATTCTACATTTGAATGAACTGCGGATCACCAGAAAGTATTCGATGAATTAAAGTTACGTTTAACTTCTAAACCAGTACTAAAACTTTATGACAACCGTGATGAAACTGAACTCCACACCGATGCAAGTTCAGTCGGATTGTCTGGAATGCTCCTGCAATACGATAAAGATAAAATATTACGTCTAGTATACTGCGTAAGCCGTCGAACGAGTCCGGATGAAGCAGTGTACCACTCAAGTCGTTTGGAGTTGATTGCTACTGTTTGGTCAATGACTCGATTGCGACCATTTCTTATTTGAAAACATTTTACTCTAGTAACGGACTGTTCAGCGATAACATTTCTTGTCACTCAAAGGAATCTCAAGCCTCAGATAGCCCGGTGGGCAGAACTCTTGAGCGAATTCGACTATGAAGTAAAACATCGTTCAGGGGATAAAATGTGCCACGTTGATGCCCTTAGTAGAGCACCAGTAGAAGAACGAAAATATACTCCAAATGATGAATTCGATCTAACAAGCCCCGTTGAACTAACATATTCACCTACAATACTGTATATTGCTACTGAAAGCGATCAGGTAGCTTTACTTCAGTCTCAGGATAAGGAAGTACAAAGTATTTTGCAAGCAATAACTAAACCCTCAATTAACCGAAACCCAGCAGAACGTCAACTTACCAATCGGTATAGTCTAGAAAACGGAATTCTTTTTAGAGTTATGACAGATCGTGATGCAACCAAGAAACTGTTTGTTATGCCTCGACCCATGCGGAAGTATTTAGTTGTCCGATATCAAGATTTTGCTAAACACTTTGAAATTGATAAAGTTAGACAGATAATTCAAGAAAAATTTTGGTTCCTAAATATGGCGAGACTACCGCAGATGCACCATAGACGAGGACGCCTATTTTGCAGGATGGCCGATTGTAAGCTAATTGTAAACGCCAACCGCAACCGAGAACTATTTTCTTGTAACCTTGCGCTAGCAGGACTCAGTTCAGTGAATCTCGTGAGGATATATGTATTCGACGACTGATGCCCGCATACGATGTACGATTGATGCCCGCATACGATGTAACACGACGTAATACGATGTTTGACGCACCCGATGTACTATATATTTAGGTTTGTAATGATGCGATGACGACGATGTAATGTAATAAACCTTTACTAATTTATGCTAGAACGTTGTTCTTTATAAGTTCTTCTGGCTGATTCATTTCCCTTACAGAAGAAATATAAGATCAAACACATATGAGAGAAACAATAATAATAGTAATTTAAACTAAGAGCTGGAATTTGGGACCAAGGAACGAATCGTACAAATTCCAGAGAAATAAATAAATTCGGTTCACAAACATATAGAAATAACAAAAATGGAGATGACTGGCAAAACTATACAAATTTGAAGAGAGGACAATATTATGAAAATAATGATAAAGCAAAATATGATACCAAAAGTATCCTTTCAAGCGAATGTGAAAACGTATCTAGCCCACAATTACCGATGGTAGAAATAGATTGCAAAGGAATAAATATAATAAGTGTAATTGATAGTGGGGCTCAAGTTAGTATTATAGATTTGGAAAGATTTCAAAAACTAAAACAGAATAGAAATGTGAAAATAAAATACATAACCAGAAGAGTAATACTTCAGACGTTTACTAAAGAAAATATAGAATTTTTAGTAAAAGTCTGAAATAGAAAGTGATAATAATAAAGTCTGTCATAAATAGAAAGTGATAATTGAGTGTATATGTATATGTTTTTTTGTTTTAAATTGTGGATATAAGTATATTTCAAAAAGTATGTTATGTATTTCTGACATTACATATATGGCAAGTTCAAAAAAAAAAAAAAAAAAAGTGAAATAACAAAGTAATTTATAAATAATATGGTGGTATGGAATTCAACCATAACCAAGAATCGGAAGTTGATAGTTGCACTACTACAATATGTTACAAAATGAAATGATAACAAGAAAATGTATAATAATAATAAAGTAATGAATGCTGTTATGTAATGATATGTCGTATGTAAATAATTATGTAAAAGGAGAAATGAAAATTATGCATTGCAAATAATATATATCAAAATTTACAATTTAATAATAATGTGAATGTTGGTAATCCACATTCACATTATTATCATGGTATAAATATGTATCAATATGATGATACAATAGTCAATAATGATGCAAAAAGGGCTATATGTAATTTGAAGAAGGGTCGAATTCCTTTGGCAGGGTACACAGACCTGAAAGTAAAGTTCCGGTTCAGTAAAACCGTGGCACAAGCCAGTTTAGATTTCATAAATTTTTTGGAAGAAGATTTTGTTTTGTGGACTTTATGGGGAGATTTTTATGATGTGTTTTTGTGAAATATAAATAGTTTTCATATAAATATGTATCAATATGATGATACAATAGTCAATAATGATGCAAAAAGGGCTATATGTAATTTGAAGAAGGGTCGAATTCCTTTGGCAGGGTACACAGACCTGAAAGTAAAGTTCCGGTTCAGTAAAACCGTGGCACAAACCAGTTTAGATTTCATAAATTTTTTGGAAGAAGATTTTTGTTTTGTGGACTTAATGGGGAGATTTTTATGATGTGTTTTTGTGAAATATAAATAGTTTTCATATAAATATGTATCAATGTGATGATACAATAGTCAATAATGATGCAAAAAGGGCTATATGTAATTTGAAAAAGGGTCGAATTCCTTTGGCAGGGTATACAGACCTGAAAGTAAAGTTCCGGTTCAGTAAAACCGTGGCACAAACCAGTTTAGATTTCATAAATTTTTTGGAAGAAGATTTTTGTTTTGTGGACTTAATGGGGAGATTTTTATGATGTGTTTTTGTGAAATATAAATAGTTTTCATATAAATATGTATCAATGTGATGATACAATAGTCAATAATGATGCAAAAAGGGCTATATGTAATTTGAAGAAGGGTCGAATTCCTTTGGCAGGGTATACAGACCTGAAAGTAAAGTTCCGGTTCAGTAAAACCGTGGCACAAACCAGTTTAGATTTCATAAATTTTTTGGAAGAAGATTTTTGTTTTGTAGACTTAATGGGGAGATTTTTATGATGTGTTTTTGTGAAATATAAATAGTTTTCATATAAATATGTATCAATATGATGATACAATAGTCAATAATAATGCAGCAGGTACTGAAATTTTAATTTACCAACGAGCATCATTTATTCATGTTTTCTCAATGTTCGAAATTCTATATCGAATGCCTTCATGTTTTACAAGAAAATTATGTACCTCCTACCAGAATACAAAATATTATCCATTACTAATTACAATCGATTCACTAGCTTAGGTTGTATATCTTTCAACACAGAAAAAAAATGACAGAAAAATCATGTTCTTACATTTTTTGAAATTCTAAATCAAATTAATCTTTAAGATTAAAAATAAAGTATGTACCTACCATCAGAACACACAAAATACGCCATCGTTAATTATATTTAGTTCAGTAATTAAGGCTGTAGGTCCGTCAGCATTGAAGAAGGCTGGGCCGAAAATCATAAAAAGTGCACTACACATTGTTTCTTGAGTGTTACCACACCAAGTGCAAGCTTTTATTTGCTTTTGTTAGCTTCACAGTTATGTTGTACATAAAATAGATCAATTCTCTAACTGTATGAGAGGGGGAGAGGGCGGTGAGATACAGACAGTGTGTCTATCATTACTTTTTAGCCGTGTGTGGGGGGGGGGAGTGAATGAAATTTTGGGGGAAGCAAGTTTTCTATATAAATATATCTAAATAGTGTGTTACATAAATAGAAACTAGATTAACATAAAATGTCTCTGAGGTGGGGGGCTTCGCTCTCCAGCCCGGAGGTATGCCTGAAAAAAACACTGGGATACAAATCCCTGAAAATCGGGTTTAGCCACATGTATGACATACATATATATATAACCAACAGATTCAGAAATGACGATTTGGCAGGGTAGAACACCGTCATGTTCCTAAAATGATAAATGTTAAAGTCATTCAAATATCAGTGGAGTGGGATATCAGGTCCGTAGGTCATTCTTTAAAATAAAAGAATTTTTTTTATTTTCATATGAAAATAAAAATTCGCATTTCTAAAATTAGTGTTGCACATTTTCTTTTCTATCAACTCACTTGTGTGGGGGTACAATCCCAGTGCTTATTGAAATATATAGATGTTCTTACGTAATAAAAGGTTGAAAATATATTATTTTGTTAACAGAAATTTTATTACCTTTATCGTAATCACTGCTCTGTTATTTATCTCAACAAAGAAAGCTCTTTTGCTTTTAAATCTGGTTGATACAATTAATAACTGTTGATGCTATTATTAACAAAAAGCTTATATTTTTAGCTTATTTAATGCAGTAGTTAGAGTGAATTTTTTATATCAAATAAGTATGTTATTTTGAGATTTACTTTAGGGTCATTCTCATTTTATCCAACTGATATTACAGCAAATTATTTATACTTTTCTAAATTTATTGCATTTACAGTTTAGAATAAAGCAAAATAGATTATGTTAAACATATATATATATATGTCGCAATTTTATTTGGGTGCTGATCCAGTCTTAACTCAAATCGTAGCTATTTCTGCTTGATGTTATACTGCTCTTTACCATATTTTCAATATTCAACATATATGTTAATATAGGGTACAAGGGGGTTTAATACCTGCATTACATATAAATGACTTTTTTTGGTGAGATTTTGAAGACATTTTATTTGGGTTCTGTTACAGGCTTAACTACAATCACAGCTTTTTCTGTTTCATGTATTACAGCTCTATCATTTCTCTTGATCATTTACCTTATACATAAAAGCAGGAAACAAGGAATTTAGTACTTGTTTTATATATAATCAGTAGTTGGTGGAAATGTGAAACAAACTGCTTTAACTGAAATTATTTTTCAATGTCAAAGCTGAAGAAAAGACTGATCAACGGGTAAAAAAGCAGCCAGGGATATAAAGCTATAAATTATAACAAAAATTCTACTTTAATTATGCATGAACATCCTAAAAACTAATTATATTTGTGAATTAAGAATATATATTTTAAAACAAATTTAAAAATAAGTTTGATTTTAGATGAATTCTGAGAAAAAGTAGACCTGACTATTGACTTTGTTGATGAATAATTATGATGTAAATATAATGCAACATAAAAAGGTCTAATTGTATATAATATCAAAGAAATATACATTTTCTGAATTTCGTGAAATGGCATGGTGTTTAGACTCATCTTAAAATAAATGATATCCATTATTTTGAATCATTTGTAAAATACATTGAATCAAATATATTTGCCATATTTATTTGTGCCAAAGGTGGAAAAGTTAGTATCAGCGGAGATAAAAAGACAAATATCACTATACAGCTTATGAGGAAGCAGTCTTTAGTGTCAAATGGCATATTATATTGAACAAGACAAATTGTTAATTGAATGCGCGGTAAAAGAGTCTATATGACTATGTTGCTCAAATGTTTATATGCAGATGGTGATGATGCGGAGGTATCTTGTTTAAGAAAAGAAAACACTGAAGAATTTCTAATTTTCAGAAAAAAAGACAAAATTCATGCTAAATTTGTACAAATACCACTCTATTTTCTCATGGCTCATAAATATTAGTTAACAATGATTCCAATATAATGTCTTAGTGTTTACAATCCAACATTATATGCAATTTACTTGGTTAAATAATATTTGGAATTTTAGAAATTTTGTTTCCCCATAACCATGATAAATTTCAATTTTTTACCACTGTATTTAGGATTTTTTACAAACTGATTTGTAAATATAACAAACTATTACGCCTCTATGCATAATTAATTTTTTTATGAATATTTTTATCTGTTGTTTAGAAAAAATTTGCAATAAAAAGAACATATACTGAATACAATGTACAAAAAATGTCTTTTCACTACTACATATTAAATTAGAATATTTAATGAAGCTACCAATTAAATTTTTTTTTGTAAGATTTTATAAGCATAAAGGTTAACTTTTCAGAGTTCTCTCAATACAACCATTAACTTTATTAGTTAAAATTTTGAATATACCTACTGATTCTGTTCGACAAATTTTTCTTCTGTTATTGCCGGAATCTATATTTATTTAATTTATATTTCAAGAAAATATATTGTCATTTTGTAAATAAAGTCAAATAATTACTTGATATCAGGATTATAATGCTGAAAGTTTAATACTCATGGCAATGTAGCATCAAATCTTTTCCATTATTTGGCTTAATGTAAAAATGCAAAAGCACTGAAATTTCTTTTAAAGGCGATAGCAAGATTTTATGAGAGTGATGCAAGTATTGTTCATTGGTGTTTGTTATGGATATTAACCAACAAGGTTCAATCCTTAAAGATGGTATTGGGAGGCTGCACATCTGGATTAATCAGAACATAAAAGAGGTGCAATTTTTGATTATAGCCCTTGTTTTTCTTTTAATTTGTTAGCTTGCTGTTCAATTAGAATTCTTGAATTAGTTGTTTTACTGTAAAATATTTAACCAATGTAGTCTAACTGTAAATTAATTTTTCATTCATAAATATTTTCAAAATCTTATGATAAATGATAAAAAAGTGCACTACTATCTTGTGATTATTTATAACTGAGAATAGAGGTATTTTATAAAACACAATTTTGAGAATGCTAACCCTACAAACTCTCCAATGTTTTCATACAATAGTACCTAATGTTAAAAAAATAAGCGTATTTTACGTATTTGTTATCAGCTAGCATAAGCTGTCTACAACATAAGTTTAATTTTAATGCATTTACTAATAAGGCATTTACAAACCTTAAGGGAAATTTTCTAGCTTATAGCATAAAATATATTAAAAAATACCCCTTTTGTATATTTATTTATATACATTTATTTATATACATTTCTTTATTATTTAAATCAAAAAATATTTACCACTGTATTAACTCATTGGGTTTAATCCCATTGCTTAGCAACATCATATTCTTTTTTAAATACAATCTCATTGGGTTTAATTCCGTTGTTTAGAAAAATGTTATTCTTTTTCAAATAAAAAATCATCGGTTTTAATTATGTTCTTTAGCAACATGTTATTCTTTTTCAAATATATACTCATTGGGTTTAATTCCGTTGCTTAACAACATATTTTTTTTTCTTTTCAAATACCTTTGCGGAACAAATATTGTTTGCATAATACTATCTCCATAAAAGGTTTAATAGTACGGATTTTATTATTATCTCAATAACCCCAGCTCCTAGAAACATGAAGTATGGAATACATTTTAAGTGGGGCTACTTCAAGTGTGTCTCGAAAATGTTATCAAATTCGGTACAGCCGTTCTGTGATGATGAGACAAACATATACACAAATAAACAGACAGATTTTCAATTTTATGTATATATAAATGACTAACAAAAAGTATTTCATTCAAAATCTAAAGTTGGTTTTCAAATTTGACAAATCTCCGAATCTATTCAAGAACACTTTCAATAATACAATATTCAGCTTCACAATTGTCATGTGTTAAATATTTTCTCTTTCATATATTACATAGATTGTATGTATATACTTATTAGGTTGAGTTATTTTTGTATTACTAGTAAGTCATGGAAAGTATAATGTAAGTGAATTTTTCTGCTTTGTTACCAATAGGATAATTCTTTTTGTGAAAGCGAGTTTGAAACAAACTGTTATTAGATGTGTTTATTTAATTTATTTAAACTGTTCTACAGAGGATAGGAAAAATTGTAGGTAATACATGAATAAAAACGTACTTTAATCAAAACTTCTATCATACTTCTAATGAGATGCACTTGTGCATTGCTAGTTATATCCGTGCTGGTGAATTGTAGTAAACTTCATTTAATAATCTTCTTTTTGTTTTGACAGAAATCATTTGTAGTGGGAAACATTCCCAGCAATCTTTCAGAAATTATCTTCTGCCGCCATTGTTACGTAACGGTTCAATGAAACATTGCTGTAATTACATTTTTTATACTATAATCTTTTGTAAGAGAAATTGTTATGAGGTTTATTGTTATTATCAGGAAAATACCGATATGTTGGTGAAAGCAATACTCGGGATTGAATATCGGAGCATCCCAAGACAAAATGTATAATTACACATCTTGTGTGCATAAAAATACCCTTGTACTCCCCAAAGTTTTACCATTCTCATAATATTTTTAGCAATAAAATGTAATTTTTTTTAATGAATTTTAATTTATATATATACCAGAACAAAATATCCAGCATTGCCTGGGTGATAAATAAGTACCTGCCATTTAAATAATACATGCACAGATGACACTACTCAATTTTCTTCAAATCTCTCGCCTTCAACTGTCGCCAAATTTCTGCACAAAGCAAAAAAATACACAATCTCTGCAAAGCAAAACAATAAATAAAAGATTCAAAACCTCTATTGAAGTGCAGTAGTCACAGAAGAGAAAAATATCGATACTAGGTTTGCAGCAATTATAATTCCTCCTTTTTTTTTTCTACTGTCCAACTCCTTGTATTTTCTAATATCGGACCCTAATACAACATTTATACCAATTAATTTTTTATATTCATAGTTTCAAATTCATAATAGTTTTTAATTCATAGTTTTTAATTCATTCAAATAGTTTTTAATTCATTTAATGCTTTTTTAATTTATTGCATGAAAATTAATTGAAAAATTTAAATATACAGAAATAAAAATATTTTTAAATAGTTTTATTTAGGAGTTGGGAGTCTGTATTTTTCCGACTCCAACTGTATAGCCCTGATCGATACGCAGCTAACTTTGCATTTAAACGAGAGAGTATGGTCTGAATATAGGCAGCTGTTAGATTATATCGATAACTGGAGATCAACTGATTTTCGTCTTTAAAAGTTCATCATTTTTAAACTAATATGAGTTTTCAAAAAATGGGGTATACTTTTTGGGGGTCCTAAAGTACCCATGTACCAAACTTCATGACTATACAACACCTACATTTCCTGCTACAAACCACATGCACACACAGACATCCTATGTAAGTTGTATTTTTCATTTTTAACCTTACCACATGCTATTCTGTTGGAAGTTTGCTACAATAAAATTTGCATTGATTCGTCAATAAACCTATTTTAATCTTCAATATACTACCATTCAGTTGTTTTTCCTTAGCACGTTTATGTGATAAATTTGGGTTACTAAATAATGCTATGCAATCATATTATATATAAATAAAATTACTTTTTACTGTTTTTCAAGCAGTATAAGTAAATATATTTTGTTAATAAATATATTAATAAAAATTAGCTATTTATATTTAAATATCTGTATTTGTGATTAAAATTCTTTATTAAGAAAATGTCATAAAAGAGTAGTCATTTCATAAAAGCAGGAAAATATATGTAGTTGCATGCTATAAGTATTGTCATTTATGGAAAAACATGCGAAAATGATATATAAATATACTTGAGTTAGTAATATTCATATTTTTATATTTATTTAGGCAGTATCCAACTGGGCAGATCTGACATACCTCATGCATTGGATTGCTGTAAAAGGTGACATTTTGTCATTTGTTTTTCTGATATACTGTTTTTGGATTTTCTTAAAATTTTTTGTTAATGCAGTTATTTACTTTAATTGGTATATTCCTGTTTTATGCGGGGGAGGGCTAGATTGTGAAATAAAAATTAACCAGTGTTTTGTGACTTATAGTGAAGTTTTGAAAATTGTAAATCGGTTCTGTTGTAAAAATTATCATCCCATAAGGATTGATTCATCGCTCTAAGATTTTTCAGCCTGATAACTGAGATTATTATTACCTGTCTGTTACTTATACATGTGTTCATAGTGGTAAATACAAAGCAAGGGGAAAATGCATTCGGCTAATTCAATACAGTCTTTGCATGATTGCCCATTTAAAATTAAAGTTAGATTAATGAGAAAGCCCCATTTACACTGCAAAATAACCCAAGTTGCCTTGCAACATAATCATAAAATTGGCCCAATGAACTATAGTTTATATTCTAAACAACGATTATTAACTGCTGAGGGAAAATGTAGTGTTAAAAATATGATAAAATGTAATGTTTCTACTAAAGATTTAAAGAATTATATTCAGAATAATACTGGAAAAATTATTACTTCATCTGATGTAAGTAACTTGAAACAAAACTTAACAGATACTCTTAATTGTCGTATGAAAAATAGTGATATTTTAATTGAACAGTTAAGCAATTGGATAAAAGATGACAAAGCCTGCAATATTCATCTGGAAACTGATGAAAATCATGCTTTCCGCTTCCTTTTAGTTCAAACTAAAGTAATGAGATTATTAGCAGAACAGTTTTAATAATTTTGGTTTAATTTATTACAGGGATTTAAAGTTTGTATAGAGTCCAATTCTATATTTTGCAGGGATTGAAAGATATGTTGCTGATTAACAGACACATGCATATTTCCATATCTTAAGATTGTGAAGAACCTAAGGTATACATGTTTTTTACACAACTTAATTTTGATGGCTGACTCACACACACACATTTACTGTTCCTAGTGTATATGCTGCAGTAAAGTAGTGACTCCTAACTATAACAGTGTTTTATTTTTTGATGCAACTTATAAAGTTAATATTGAAGGCTTTCCTCTTTATTCTATTTTGTGTGAGGATGGTCATGGTCGAGGTAGACCAATATGTTATATTTTTGTTTTAAATGAAAAGAGAAGCACGGTTAAACCTGCAATTCAAAAATTCATTGACCTGAATCCTCAATATTACAATCATGTAAAATTATTGTTACAGATAAGGATTTAAAAGAAATGCATATAATTAAGGAGCTTTTTCCAAATGTGATACATATTTTGTGCATTCTTCATGTTCTAAAATATTTGCGTCTCAAAATTTCTTCTTTGGATATTAATAAATTGCTAAAGGAAACTATCATGCGTATTGTAAAACAGATAGTGTATTCTAACACTGAAAAGCAGTATTATCAAAATTTAGAAACCTTTAAAATGTCTTGTTCTCCCAACTTCTATCATTATTTCATCACTAACTGGGATAGTTGTAAGGAAAAATTTGTTTTAGCATATACAAAGCACTATGAACATCTAGGCAATAGAACAAATAACATCTCAATAGAACAATCCCATCTTAAAACCTGTTCGTAAAACATAATATAACTTTTGAATCAAGCATCGTTCAAACATGAGACAAAACTATTTTAATGAGCTTTGCAACAGCTTTTAAATGCGACTTTGATAAATTTCAGTGAAGTTAAAAATAAAAAATATATAACAAAATTTCTGAAGAGATTTTGACAAATTTCTTCAACTTAAGAAAAAAACAATTTGGCCAAGCTACAGAGGTGTTTAATTGAGGGATTTAGGGTTTGATTTATCTGACAGATAATAAGCTAACTTAGAATCCTTTGTACATTGAATTAAAAAAAATTAAAATTTCTAATTATAATTTACAAAACAAAACTTCAGACATCTTTTATTAATCTTCTAACTTTAAATCGTGTTACTTTCAAATGTTGATATGCTTCTAATGTCTTAGCTTAGGATCCATAAAGCACCCAATTTCTGGCTTGGCATGCTTAACATGTACTTAAGGCTTGATAACCAAAAAGCAGCCCAATTGAAATTTGACATTTGGCTTGGGATCCATAAAACACCCAATTAAAATTGGACATTTGGCTTGTGATCCATAAGTAACCCAATTGTAGGCTTGGTATCCTTAACTAAGAATCCACTTAAGGCTTGGGAACCAATACCATATTAAAATTTGACTTGTACATTATCTAAAATAAATCATAAATAAATTGTCAATTATGACTTTTTCATAAATGATGACTTTTCATAAATGATTTGCAAATGTGTATATCAAAAACAAAGAATCCAAGTTTACCCACATAGAATGAAATTTGGTCATTTTTGAAAAAGTTTATCAAATTGGCGCAAATTCATTATCTTGGAAATGTAAGTTTTATATGATAATTCCTGTTGCTCTAGTGGAATTAATATTAATTTGAATCAAATTAGAGTGAATTTTACCAGACTAGATTTTGTTAGGGGTCTAAGGGATTAATCAAGTACTTAAATTTTGTTTTAAGAGGGGGTAGTATTGTTTCATATTCATTTGAGGGTCCTGTAATTATTAATATTGATTAGGAGACAGTGTCATGGTCAGCATGATATTAGGAATGTAACCGCTGAGTTAGTGAATCAGATGAAATCATTTATATAATTTTATGCAACCCTTTCCTTTCATTCTGATAATGATTGTGAGATCTCGACCATTATCAGAATTTGATGATTATAAATTAAAATGTTGATTCATGCTCCAGATATTAAATGATTATAATGTTTGTAATTAAATGATTATCATGCAATTAAATGATTATATGTAAATATTTTTAATAACTGATCTTGATGTAAATAAATGATTTTATGAGATTGTATATGAATGCGCCATTTTGTACCTGAAATATTAATCTCAGTTATATAACCCTGGCTATTTCCCTGGCTAAAGATTTTATATTTTGCTGCCTAAAGCGAACAATAATGAGCCTTTTTGGCAGAGGTGAAACCCTCCCTTTGTGGATGATAGAGAACAAATTAATTTCATTTTTAGAAAATCTTTGTTAACTCTATGGTTTATATTTTGCTGCCTGAACCGTGCAACAATGAACCTCTTTGGCAGAGGTGAAACCCTTCCTTTGTGGATGATAAAGAACAAATTAATTTCATTTTTAGAAAATCTTTGTTAACTCTATGGTTTATATTTTGCTGCCTGAACCGTGCAACAATGAGCCTCTTTGGCAGAGGTGAAACCCTCCCTTTGTGGATGATAGAGAACAAATTAATTTCATTTTTAGAAAATCTTTGTTAACTCTATGGTTTATATTTTGCTGCCTGAACCGTGCAACAATGAGCCTCTTTGGCAGAGGTGAAACCCTCCCTTTGTGGATGATAGAGAACAAATTAATTTCATTTTTAGAAAATCTTTGTTAACTCTATGGTTTATATTTTGCTGCCTGAACCGTGCAACAATGAGCCTCTTTGGCAGAGGTGAAACCCTCCCTTTGTGGATGATAGAGAACAAATTAATTTCATTTTTAGAAAATCTTTGTTAACTCTATGGTTTATATTTTGCTGCCTGAACCGTGCAACAATGAGCCTCTTTGGCAGAGGTGAAACCCTCCCTTTGTGGATGATAGAGAACAAATTAATTTCATTTTTAGAAAATCTTTGTTAACTCTATGGTTTATATTTTGCTGCCTGAACCGTGCAACAATGAGCCTCTTTGGCAGAGGTGAAACCCTCCCTTTGTGGATGATAGAGAACAAATTAATTTCATTTTTAGAAAATCTTTGTTAACTCTATGGTTTATATTTTGCTGCCTGAACCGTGCAACAATGAGCCTCTTTGGCAGAGGTGAAACCCTCCCTTTGTGGATGATAGAGAACAAATTAATTTCATTTTTAGAAAATCTTTGTTAACTCTATGGTTTATATTTTGCTGCCTGAACCGTGCAACAATGAGCCTCTTTGGCAGAGGTGAAACCCTCCCTTTGTGGATGATAGAGAACAAATTAATTTCATTTTTAGAAAATCTTTGTTAACTCTATGGTTTATATTTTGCTGCCTGAACCGTGCAACAATGAGCCTCTTTGGCAGAGGTGAAACCCTCCCTTTGTGGATGATAGAGAACAAATTAATTTCATTTTTAGAAAATCTTTGTTAACTCTATGGTTTATATTTTGCTGCCTGAACCGTGCAACAATGAGCCTCTTTGGCAGAGGTGAAACCCTCCCTTTGTGGATGATAGAGAACAAATTAATTTCATTTTTAGAAAATCTTTGTTAACTCTATGGTTTATATTTTGCTGCCTGAACCGTGCAACAATGAGCCTCTTTGGCAGAGGTGAAACCCTCCCTTTGTGGATGATAGAGAACAAATTAATTTCATTTTTAGAAAATCTTTGTTAACTCTATGGTTTATATTTTGCTGCCTGAACCGTGCAACAATGAGCCTCTTTGGCAGAGGTGAAACCCTCCCTTTGTGGATGATAGAGAACAAATTAATTTCATTTTTAGAAAATCTTTGTTAACTCTATGGTTTATATTTTGCTGCCTGAACCGTGCAACAATGAGCCTCTTTGGCAGAGGTGAAACCCTCCCTTTGTGGATGATAGAGAACAAATTAATTTCATTTTTAGAAAATCTTTGTTAACTCTATGGTTTATATTTTGCTGCCTGAACCGTGCAACAATGAGCCTCTTTGGCAGAGGTGAAACCCTCCCTTTGTGGATGATAGAGAACAAATTAATTTCATTTTTAGAAAATCTTTGTTAACTCTATGGTTTATATTTTGCTGCCTGAACCGTGCAACAATGAGCCTCTTTGGCAGAGGTGAAACCCTCCCTTTGTGGATGATAGAGAACAAATTAATTTCATTTTTAGAAAATCTTTGTTAACTCTATGGTTTATATTTTGCTGCCTGAACCGTGCAACAATGAGCCTCTTTGGCAGAGGTGAAACCCTCCCTTTGTGGATGATAGAGAACAAATTAATTTCATTTTTAGAAAATCTTTGTTAACTCTATGGTTTATATTTTGCTGCCTGAACCGTGCAACAATGAGCCTCTTTGGCAGAGGTGAAACCCTCCCTTTGTGGATGATAGAGAACAAATTAATTTCATTTTTAGAAAATCTTTGTTAACTCTATGGTTTATATTTTGCTGCCTGAACCGTGCAACAATGAGCCTCTTTGGCAGAGGTGAAACCCTCCCTTTGTGGATGATAGAGAACAAATTAATTTCATTTTTAGAAAATCTTTGTTAACTCTATGGTTTATATTTTGCTGCCTGAACCGTGCAACAATGAGCCTCTTTGGCAGAGGTGAAACCCTCCCTTTGTGGATGATAGAGAACAAATTAATTTCATTTTTAGAAAATCTTTGTTAACTCTATGGTTTATATTTTGCTGCCTGAACCGTGCAACAATGAGCCTCTTTGGCAGAGGTGAAACCCTCCCTTTGTGGATGATAGAGAACAAATTAATTTCATTTTTAGAAAATCTTTGTTAACTCTATGGTTTATATTTTGCTGCCTGAACCGTGCAACAATGAGCCTCTTTGGCAGAGGTGAAACCCTCCCTTTGTGGATGATAGAGAACAAATTAATTTCATTTTTAGAAAATCTTTGTTAACTCTATGGTTTATATTTTGCTGCCTGAACCGTGCAACAATGAGCCTCTTTGGCAGAGGTGAAACCCTCCCTTTGTGGATGATAGAGAACAAATTAATTTCATTTTTAGAAAATCTTTGTTAACTCTATGGTTTATATTTTGCTGCCTGAACCGTGCAACAATGAGCCTCTTTGGCAGAGGTGAAACCCTCCCTTTGTGGATGATAGAGAACAAATTAATTTCATTTTTAGAAAATCTTTGTTAACTCTATGGTTTATATTTTGCTGCCTGAACCGTGCAACAATGAGCCTCTTTGGCAGAGGTGAAACCCTCCCTTTGTGGATGATAGAGAACAAATTAATTTCATTTTTAGAAAATCTTTGTTAACTCTATGGTTTATATTTTGCTGCCTGAACCGTGCAACAATGAGCCTCTTTGGCAGAGGTGAAACCCTCCCTTTGTGGATGATAGAGAACAAATTAATTTCATTTTTAGAAAATCTTTGTTAACTCTATGGTTTATATTTTGCTGCCTGAACCGTGCAACAATGAGCCTCTTTGGCAGAGGTGAAACCCTCCCTTTGTGGATGATAGAGAACAAATTAATTTCATTTTTAGAAAATCTTTGTTAACTCTATGGTTTATATTTTGCTGCCTGAACCGTGCAACAATGAGCCTCTTTGGCAGAGGTGAAACCCTCCCTTTGTGGATGATAGAGAACAAATTAATTTCATTTTTAGAAAATCTTTGTTAACTCTATGGTTTATATTTTGCTGCCTGAACCGTGCAACAATGAGCCTCTTTGGCAGAGGTGAAACCCTCCCTTTGTGGATGATAGAGAACAAATTAATTTCATTTTTAGAAAATCTTTGTTAACTCTATGGTTTATATTTTGCTGCCTGAACCGTGCAACAATGAGCCTCTTTGGCAGAGGTGAAACCCTCCCTTTGTGGATGATAGAGAACAAATTAATTTCATTTTTAGAAAATCTTTGTTAACTCTATGGTTTATATTTTGCTGCCTGAACCGTGCAACAATGAGCCTCTTTGGCAGAGGTGAAACCCTCCCTTTGTGGATGATAGAGAACAAATTAATTTCATTTTTAGAAAATCTTTGTTAACTCTATGGTTTATATTTTGCTGCCTGAACCGTGCAACAATGAGCCTCTTTGGCAGAGGTGAAACCCTCCCTTTGTGGATGATAGAGAACAAATTAATTTCATTTTTAGAAAATCTTTGTTAACTCTATGGTTTATATTTTGCTGCCTGAACCGTGCAACAATGAGCCTCTTTGGCAGAGGTGAAATCCCCCCTTTGTGGATATTAGAGAACAAATCAGTTTAATCTTTAGAAAATCAATAAAAAGTGATCATTTAAACATTGCCTTGAGCATGTATATAGCAAATATTAGTATACATTTTCTAATTTGTTCTCGGGAACTCGCAAGCCAAAGCAAACAATTAAAATGCTTTTGTCTACTCATAGTTCTAAGATAATTTGAAATATTTTCTGATCAATGCTATATTTTCTGTATGATTTAAAAAATATACACACTTTATTTAAAATGAACAAATGATAGTTCTAGAATTTCTTAGATGCTTTTGTTCATTAAAAGAATGAAAATGGATCTGATAAGATATAGGTTTGCTTAAATCACACGAAACAAGGAATGGAACAATTCTCATGAAAGGTGGAGTGCTGTAAGAAACAGGCAACATGAAGAATGAGTAAAATGATCAGTTTAATAAATTTTTTTATTAATACAGATGTATATCAATTGAAAGTTATGTGATTATAAGACTTGAACAACATTGGAGTTGGGCTTTTAAATTTATTGATATAACCATAAATTCATGATTGGCAGATTAATTGAGAAAGTTCAGTGAGAATGGGATGTTAATGTAAAGGAATATAGTAATTGGAAATTTAAAGGGGCTTAGTTAGTTTATATATTCTGTTAAAAAAGGTTTTGTGATTTCTTGCCTGTATTTTTAGCAGTTCACCCACTTAGTTAAGATATGTTTTGTATATAGGGTAGTTTCTTACAAAAAACCTTATATAAAAATAATAGCCACAGATCTCAACGTTTTGTAATTCTATGGAAAACTCAATATAATAATAGTATACATTTGTATAGGCTTAACTTTAAGAAAATATTTAGTTATGCACAAAATTGATTATTATTATTATTATTTTCAATGGCGGGTACAAAAGACAAACTGAAGCCAAACAACACAACAAGAGAACAGTAACAAAAGGCAACAGACGAAAGTCTATGGACCCATTCGGTCCCTTGCTTCCCAGTAACGTTCCCACATAGGTGCAGCGGAGAGCGCAGGACAGCGTTGCAGGTGAGAATAGTCCATGGGTTCCCGAAGGCTGCAGAGCATGCAACAAGGGTCGTCAAATATATTTATGCGATATAAATGCCCGGCAAGGCAGTCATGACCAGTAGCTAGACGGAATTCTGCTACGGCTTTCTTCCTAGGCCAGTCAGAAAGATTTGAGATGTTTTTTCACCAGGGTTTGTGGGAATTGCTTTCTGAAAGCTCTTTTTCCAAATTATTCTTAAAAATCGATTTAATGATTGACTTTACATTATGATAAGGGATTTCATCAATATTAGTTTGAATAATCGCTGACCCTTTTTTGCCCAGTCGATCTGATTTTTCATTACCCTCTATACCGCAGTGGGCTGGAATCCACTGCAGGCAAATAATCTTATTCTTGTGGGACAAAAAACTCTGGAGAGATTGGCAATTCTTAATGGCTGCAGAGCACGGGGCTCTAGTAGAATTAATTGCCTGCAAGGCGGCTCTCGATTCGGACAAAATTACCACTCTGGAAAAACGATCTAAGTGACACTGGAGCTGAGAGAGGGCAATACGTATGGCCTCAATTTCGCCATCAAAAGCAGTTCTATGTCTCCCCACTGGGGAATAGATAGCAAAGGAATCACAGTAGACACCTGCTCAAGAATTAATGCTGTTATCCACACGAGATCCGTCAGTATAAATCCGGAGCCAATCACTTTCAGAATATAAAAGTGTTATTAGTCTCATAAGCCAGAATCCGCAATATCAAGTATTTTGTGTTGCTTTTAAGAACAGGCTAAATAAGTTCGGTACAGACACGAAATCCCTTATTTGCACTTGGATTAAGATTGATTATTTATTACCAAAGTTTCTTAATTTACAGCCAGATACCATAATTTAAAAATATTTATTCTAATTGTTGAGTATAAGTAGTTCTAAAGTACTTTATTTTAACTAAAGATATAAAGTGATAATAATTTTGGTTTAATTTATTACAGGGATTTAAAGTTTGTATAGAGTCCAATTCTATATTTTGCAGGGATTGAAAGATATGTTGCTGATTAACAGACACATGCATATTTCCATATCTTAAGATTGTGAAGAACCTAAGGTATACATGTTTTTTACACAACTTAATTTTGATGGCTGACACACACACACACATTTACTGTTCCTAGTGTATATGCTGCAGTAAAGTAGTGACTCCTAACTATAAACATCATTGCTATGCATCAGCATAGCAAGTGCATTTATCACCCATATAGCAGGTGTTTATTTAGGACGTATGCAGGCTATAAAGTCAAGTACATGCAGTACATGATCTATTATCATGACTGCTTGGGACTTCAGGCATTCTGGATGAGTGGTTGTTCCGTAATTCGGAACACTTTTTCTAAAACTTACTGGAGTGGTCTAAAATGTTGTTACAGAAAATTTTAATTCATTTTAAAACATAAATGTATTAAATAAAGCTTTTTCACAATCTATATGGAAAAATATACTTGGTTAACTAAAATGCAAATTACATGTAATTATAGAATCAAATTTAGTTTTTATTTGATCATGTATTATATATATTCCTGATTTGATCCTGTATTATATATATTAATGTAATAAGAAGTAATGAAAATAACGTATTTAGCTAAAGGAAGAAAGTGTGATTTAATATTGTTAGCACGCGAAGTTGGGGGAAACTATTCTCCCGGAAGATACAATTGTAGAGTTAAAAACAAAAATATTCAATTAGTAATGAATACAATGAAGAATTTGTAAAACAAATGTTGGAAACAATAATTTTTGATAGAAAAGAATCAGAGGAATTGGAAAGGGAAAAATTAAAATATGAATTTGAGTTGGAAAAATAGGAGACTTCGAAAAATATAAACATTGATTATTTGAATTTAAGTTTGCCTAATGTTGAAAATTCTGAAAATGAAGACAAGCATTGTAATTTACAATTTTTGATACAGAAATTTGAAATTAAAGAAAGTTCAGCACGTGGTCATTACATCAATGAAGTGCCTAGCGATTGCTTTAGACTTCAGTCCGTGTGATGAGAAATCCTGATATTTGACAGTAGTTGAGTTGCTTGGAGGTATGGGGTAGAGTCCACAACCGCCACTCACGAGGGGGGGCAGGGTGTAGTCCAGCCATCATGATGGATAACATAGAGGGGGTTCTCCTAAGTGCACCCGGTATGAGAGAGTACATAAGTGGAATCTAACTTGCTGCACAAAGACAGAATTACATTAGGTTATGGGGGTTATTTGGGATTTTAAGATCAGAATGAAGAATGAAGAAGTCAAACACTTTTTGCATAGGGTCAGTATTAGATTTTATAATTTGAACGATTTTCTCAAGGATGATTTTTATATCATTTACATTAACATAGTTATTAATTTCCTTAAAGAATTTTAGAAAATCCAGGAAGAGGTTTGAGGTTTGTTTTGTTTCACCTACAAATACTTGCGAATGGTCCACGTGCTCTCAGTAGCTAGAGGGCTGCGTCTCAGCACGTGGCATCGCTTCGTGGTTAGCATTATTTATGGAGGTTTGTGATTTTGACAATTGTGGGCAGTTTCCCATGTCCAAGTTTAGAGGGACTCTAACATTTTTTAGTTTGAGGCTTTGTAGTGCTGGATTTGGCTCCCTGGAACTTTTTACGGTTCCAGGGGTTTCTTAGGCAGTGCTGAAAGTTGGCGGGGTGGTCCCCGCCACAATTTGCACACTTGGCCGAGAGGTCTCTTGGTTTTTCGCATTCTCTAGTTGGATGATTTTCCCTGCATTTTAAGCACCTGGGGAGAATCCACAATTTTCAGAAGAGTGATTAAAATTTTGACAATTATAATAACAGATTTTAAAGCCTGTAGATTTAAATGCATGTACAGTTACCCTCACGGAGAGTATGACGGTGAGTTTATAAATCCTCTCCCATTCCTTGGTCGGCTCTAAGCAGATCAAGAAAATGGGGAGGGGGGACTTATCTCAGCGACTTCTTAGCTATGAAGCTCTGACTATTTTGAATCCTTCATTAGTGATAGCCTGTTTAAGGGAATTAATATTTGTGTTAGTTGGCAAGCCTTTAACAACAATTTTCTTTGGACGGTCATTTTTAAGGTTGATTGAGCTAAAGGGAAATTTAGTAAGGGTTAGGTGATTCTGAATACTCCTGTAATCCTCAACGGATCCAGAAGTGAGCCTAATCACCCTTCTCATAAGCTGGCCCTCAATTTTATGGTCTAAGATTTTATTTAGTTCCTCTATGAGGACTCCCCAATTGCTTGTGGAGTCCACATAGAAGAACGAGACTTTAACTTTTTTTTTTGGGGGGGGGGGGGTAACTTCTTTCATCACAGCGTCAGTTACAGTCAAGTTTGAGAATTTATTTTCCGTAGGAATATCCTGCGGGGTTTGGGGAACTTGAGTAGATCTTTTTAACTTCTTAACTTTTGGGGTTTGGAAACCTATCATTTTTTTGTACATTCTAGCAATATAGGTATAGTAGAGAACTGAGTGCTTCTTAACATATTTTTCATTCGTGACAGCCTCGACTACGATATCGTAAAATTCCCGCTCAACAAGGGTTTGTCTATCCTGGGTCCTAAAGAGCAAGTTAGAATCAAGAATTGTATCTTTTAGGACCAGCTCCATTTGGTCCCTACTTTCTTTATCCGTCTTCTCGTCTTCCAGGTCCATTTCCATTTGGCCGATGAAGTAGTCGTACATCCTGAAATGGTTATGTATTTCCAGCTCAGTTCCTTGGTTCTAGTCGACACCTGTCTTCCGGTATTCTTTGGCGAAACTTGCACCTTTGCTCAGGGGCTCAAAAAGTTACCCTATGTTTCCAGCATCTTGCGCCGGCTTCTCAGCACGTGCTTGAACTTGGTCCTCGGCGTCCTGTAGGGTCTCATTCTCATGGTCCTACATCATCTCCGACCAGTCTGTTTTCCCCTTATCCTTGTCGCTAGCTGGCAGTGCTTTTGCTTCCTTGGTGGCTATGGCACGTTGTCTCTCTCTCTCTCGGACATTTCCGAACGAATTGTCTCATAAAGATTTTGATCTTTCCTCTTTTGCTTCCTATTAAGCACAGTAGAAGTCACGAGCGATGGATTATTGTCTGCTTTGCCCGTCATGCTCAACTGTAAGTCAGTATTACATGCCCAAGCAAAAGCATAAAATTCTCCACGTGGTAGGGTATCAACATCCTCCCGAAAACAGATCCGTACACCACGGCATCGCAGCTCCGAATTAAAGAAGGTTTTGTTAGTTTTTATTTAATATTATTTGAAAAAACAGGTGCGTAGAGCAAACATACATGAGGATAATTTAGTAGTTCATTTACTAGTGCTATTACCTTATGAAATATCACAATTAATTGCACGGGAATCCAATGAAGTAGCAAATAACTATGACCATGTCAAGAATTTATTATTTAAGATGTTTAGATTAAGCTGTATCTTCCTATGAACTTGCAGACAAATTAGATGAGTACGAAAGTGTTAGAAAGATAGAAGAATTGCACGGTCAGTTCAACACCATCAGTATTTTGAATATGCTAGGAAAAACAACCAAACAAGTAAATTCCATGTACCAAAAGAAGTAAAAGAAATTCAAACAGTAAAAGAATGGGATAGGAAAAAACTGGCTAGCCCTGATACTTGTTACAGCTATTATGAAGAAGGACATTTTTCGCATGACTGTATAAAACCTAAATGTCTAAAATATTGCACAAAGTGTAAAAAGGAAGTTCATGCTACTAAAGATTCAACTGAAATTAAACATTCAACTTCTTTATGTGTTTCGAATATTATACGTCTACTGTCTACATCAACCATTTAAATTCATAAGTGTTAATGGGTTAAATTCAATTTCATCGTCGTTTTCAATGTCATAAAAAAAACTATGAAATTTTGCGAAAATTCTTCTTGAAAACTCAGGGAATTTCATTGCCAAGTTTGAGTATGAACCCTTTTAAAAGTTTTATTATAACTCCTATTTTTAAGAAAAGAAAGAAGGGCTCATTTTTTAATGGTTTATGGTTTATATTTAGCTGTTTAAAGCGGGCAACAATGAACCTCTTTGGCAGAGGTGAAACCCCCCTTTGTGAATAATAGAGAACAAATTAGTTTAATTTTTAGAAAATCAATAAAAAGTAATCATTTAAACATTGCCTTGAGCATGTATATAACAAATATTAATGTACGTTTTCTAATTTGTTCACGAGGACTCGCAAGCCATAGCAAGCAATTGAAATGCTATTCATGGTTCTAAGATAATTTGAAACATTTTCTAATCAATACTATATTTATTGTATGATTTAAAAAATACCGTTGCGCACACATTATACAAAATGTGCTCAACATGAAATATTTATAACGCCAAGTAGTACCATATGCCACACTGTAGCAGGCACATATTTTTAGTATGGATAAACTGTATTTTAATATTTTTTGTTAGTGACAAGCCACATGAAATGCATCGTGCTAATGTGAGTTAAGATTTTGCAACTTACTGTCATTAAAGTTGAAGCTTCCAAAACTTCCTTCCATAAAGAGGTATGTGCCCTTACATTTATTGTGATTTATTGTTAAAGCTTAATATCATTCTAGTATTTTAAAAAAGAAGCATTTTCATTGTAGTAATAGTTTCATTTCAATAAGAGTCTAACCCTACATCACAATGCCTACATTATTTTTCTCATTTCATTAAGTAGGCATTGTATCATTATCACCAGAAGAAGGATTATTCTAAAACTGTACAATAAGCTATATTGAGAGGGGGGATTACATTCACAACTTTTATTACATTATATTATTATACTTGTTCTTCCTTATTATTAGTTACTGTTGTTCATCTTATACAGTGTCAAATTTATAAATTTAACTTTCTCATAGAAAATAGAACGGTTTCTTATATTAAACTTTCTTATATGTGAAGGAAAAAACATAGTATAATATTGGGTTTGGTACTGTCCATGGTTTCAAGCATCCACTAGGAATCTTGAAACATATTTTCCTGCTGAGGAAACCTACTGTAATTTTATTTTCTTAAAACTTTTAACGATAATTTTTTGCAAAATTGCACATGCTTGTCCCCAAGAATGGGCGACAATGCTCGAAGAATAATCTTTTTCTTCCACTCGATTGTGACAGCAGCTGTATTAAATTCTAGAATAATATCGCATAGAATTTTGTTTAAAATTTTACCACTTTACAATAGTTAAGGAAAGTGAAAAACACAATTATATTATTCATTTTTGATGCATATATTTATTATCCCTCAACATTTATTAATTGTTAATATGGATGGAAATTCAAAAGTAATATGTCTTCTGTTAGCATAAGCGTGTTTCGCATGTACATTTTATTTTCAAATGTTACAAAAAAGTATTTTATCTGAAAATGTGAATATTTCATTGCATTTTATAGCTCTGATTGTGAGCTTAATCTCATTTTAAGATTTAAAACAGGCCTCAGGGAAAACCTGAAATTTTGAGGAAATTTAAATTCGGCTGAAAATTCCAGGGAAAGCTCATGGAAAATTGTAATTTTTCTTTAAAAACCTGAAAGACTTCTATTTGAGTCTGGAAAAAACCATTGTTTTGTCATTTTAAAAATTTCAAATTATTTTTAGGATTGTTTTACCTTAATATAATTGAAACAAAAATTTTGATTTCATGCTTTTATCATCAAATTGGCTAATTTTTCATTTAAAAATTTTTTATGTGTTACTAAATTTCAATTGATTTCACTAAATGAAAATATTATACACTACAAAATGTCGTAATTCAAACGATGAAAGTTTGTGAAAATTCTTCTAGAAAACTCAGGAAATTTCATTAGCAAGTTTTAGTATAAACTCTTTTAAAAGTTTTATTATAATTCCTATTTTTCTTATAAAAGAAAGAAGTGCTCCATTTTTAATTCTACGGTTTATATTTTGCTGCTTAAAGCGAGCAACAATGAACCTCTTTGGCAGAGGTGAAACCCCCCTTTGTGGATAATAGAGAACAAATTAGTTTAATTTTTAGAAAATCGTTTAAAAGAAATGATTTAAACATTGCCTTGAGCATGTATGTAACAAATATTAACTAAATTTTTCTAATTTGTTCTCGGGGACTTGCAAGCCCTGGCAAGCAATTTAAATGTTATTGTCTACTGTTTCTTGTGTTATTTTACTATTCCTAGAGGATATGCTGTAAATTAAAAATCCTTAATTGGTGATTAAAAAGTGTGTGTGTGTGTGTGTGGAGTGGGTAATTTTAAGTAAATGTTAGATGTTGATATGCTTGCTCTTAAAAATAAATGCCTGTATATGGGACTTTGTGCGGTAAACTGTTCCATATGTATAATAGATGCTAAGTGTTGCGTGGATTTTTACCACACGTCCGGTCAGAACGCAAAAAATCATTATTATCGATAGAAGAGATCTTCGATATTGGCCGTGTCGATTAAAATTACAGATAAACAATAATATATTAAAAATTATGAATGGGAAATGAAGACAGCGGACATGATATAAAACAATAACAATATTTATTGACACACAAAATAACAATGAAAGATATTCTATTAACATCCTAATTTAGACATATTTAACCCCAGGCAGCATCTCTGTGTAAAATATAGATCCCGTTATAATTAACAATTTTCAATAATGAATTTAAAAAATTATCCATTTAAAACATTATAATCTCTTAGTGGTTAGACTGCATTAAAATTTGGAATTAACTCGTATTTAAACATGTGCTGCGTTGAAAATTGCTAATTTGATACAAAATAAACAATTCATATGAATATGAAGCTATTGCTCTATAATTGTCTAGAGAGAAAGGATATCCTTTCGTGCCATCAATAAAGTATGTAAAAGTACATGCACGGCATTCCTTCAGCATCTCGCCGGACATAGCATCAGCGTATCGGAAGGCATCGGAGTCTCATCATGGTGTCCGTAGAGTTCGTCTCAGACTCGGGGAAAAGCCGGTCCCACAAAAGGCAGGACCTCACTGCTCGCAATCAGAAAGTCAAGTCTAACTCAAAAACTCTCTCAAGAAACTCTCTCTCTCTCTCGCACACTGAAAATCAACACCTCCTACAAGACTACGCCCCTGATTTCCATTGGTTTGAAAACGAAGCCCTTGCATTTTTCCATAGGTCGGTGTATAGTTACATGTTAGCTATTGAGTGCTGCATGACAGAGGGTTGGTGAGCACCCAAGAATTAATGTTTGACAGCTGGGCCAAAATTCCCATGAACCCGGGCGACGTGTGGCCGGAAACGGTCAAGGGTCAGCTCTCTCCAAAAGCGCCTTACTGTGAGCCCCTCTGCACCCTTCTCTGTCCATTTTTCGCAGAAACATTGCTTGTTCACCCTTTTGCAGGAGTTGACCAAGGGAAATGTATATCTATTGTAGAAGTAGCACAGGGACCATCTTTAGAGGTTGCACTCCCTCCACAATTCACAATGTTCCATATTGGCCATGGAACATTCACCCCCTTCCCTGAAGTTTGAGGCGTGAGACGATCCGGTATCCACATAAAAACCTGTAACTGATATTTACACACACACATATATATATATATAACACAATAATATCATAACGCACAACAATGCCATCTAATTCTTGGAAAATGAAAGTATAAAAAAATTTTCTGTCCGAAATCTCTATTTGCTCTATATGGATTCCAAGTCCAATAAATTGGCTGTCCAAAAGTTGAAGAAATGTCAATGATACATCAATAGTTCAAAGTTTGTAAAAAGTCTCAAAAAGTTTTTTGTTTGCAAAATTGTACTTGTGACTCTGTGTCTATGGCACACCACTGTCTCCTTTCGCTGTTAGGCAAACCACTGCACCTTCTCACTGTCGAGAAAATATGTGAAAAATTGTACTTTGGAGATCATGAATTAGCGTACACCACTGCATCCTTTCACTGTCGAGCAAAGATGTGAAAAATTGGACTGTGGAGATCATAAATTAGCACACACCACTGCATCCTTTCACTGTCGAGAAAAGATGTGGAAAATTCTTAATTAACGCAAACACTTTCTACCAATACCAATGCATACATATACATACAGTCTGATGACACAAATTCTCTCTCTCGAATTCACAAAACCAATTTAACATGAAATCCCTGACCTTTTTTTTTTTTACAAAAACTAATTCCCTTTTTTTATTCACCATTCTTTAATACTCAAAATACCGTATTTTCTCCTATGTTACTCCTATGTATAATTATTTTTTTTATACATTCTCTAGTACTTCAAAATAAACATTATTCTCCCACTATTTTTTTACTCTAATTCTCTTTCTTCATTTCTTTCAACATTTATGTTACCCACAAAATTTTCTCACTGTTTAATCCATTTTCTGATATTTACAAATACATTATACCTTCTCATTGAAAAACGAAAAAAAAAACTTTTTGTCAATATTATCACGAATTGCCATGCCATATTACATTTCATAATAAATTCATAATTTGTACAAACACAATAAACAAAATTTTCTTCAGATTATTAATTAACTTTCCTTTATACATATCCCTTATATACATAACCCAAAATTCTGTATTCTGAATCTCGCCTTAGCGTTTTGAATTTTCCTTTAATAAACCATTTCCTAATAAAATTCATAATTCTCTTACACTTCTTTTTATCATAAACTTCTTGCAAATTTTCCCTTTAATAAACCATTTCCTAATAAAATTCATAATTCTCTTACCCTTCTTTTTATCATAAACTTCTTGCAAATTTTCCCTTTAATTCCTTTCTTATAATCTGCCAGCTTTTTTTTTTCTTTTTCTTTTTTACTTTCAAACACCCCAAAGTACCAATGTATAATCCCTTTCTGTCAAAGTTTCGGGGGGAAAAGGTCGTAACGTGTGAAGTATATTTCCCATTTAGCCCCGTCAAAGCTGTCATACTTATTTACCCAGCATGTGTTCAAATTTATTCATTATCTTTTAAAACTTAAGGAAAAAGAACATGTGGCTAATTAACGTGGATTTTTTACCATGGTTTAAGCCAATGTGTGATGTAAGTACGGCTAGGATGGTTGATCAGTCCCCCTAGTTTCACTCAAAACGCATAAGCAATCCCCAAAGTTTCATTTTTAGCTTTAAAAAAAATTAATTATATTAATGTTTCAGTATTTTTAAATTTTACATATGTTTCCTTATTGTATAACGAATTCCTATTCATTTCTATCCCTTATGTTATAATTGCATGTTATCCTCATTCTCCTTTGGGTATTTATGTTTTTTAAAAAATATCTATATTCCCTTCTATAATAAAATAAACTCTACCGATACCCAAGCACGATTTCTGTACACGCCACTGTTTCGTTTCTGAATTAAAATTTGACTTTCCATCTTTATTTAGTTTCTTCCGTAACCCAAGATTATTTTTTTAAACCTTATTTACTTTATTCAAATTCTATGTAATTACTAACCACTCATTAATTTTAATGTAATTTTCCTTTATTCTTATATTTAAATTCTTGTTATTATCATAAAAGTAATTTTCGCCATATCCATTCCTATATATTTTTATTTATTTATTTCGATTTTTATCAAAATCACTCCGTTATAATATTTAAAATGTCGCAAAGTGTTTTCAGTTAAAGTCTTACTTCAAATCATTTTTTATTTCATATTATTCTTTACTTCGTATCACCCAATTTCCTTAAATGATATATTTATGC
Organism: Amaurobius ferox; assembly: GCA_951213105.1. Classification (NCBI taxonomy): domain Eukaryota; kingdom Metazoa; phylum Arthropoda; class Arachnida; order Araneae; family Amaurobiidae; genus Amaurobius; species Amaurobius ferox. Next base: position 52,833,236 of record OX578151.1, read on the forward strand.
TACATTTATCTAAAATTCCCTCTATTTATAATACAATATTTATTTAAAATTCCCTCTAATTAATGCAATATTTATTTAAAATTTCCTCTATTTATAAGTCAATATTTATTTAAAATTCCCTCTATTTATAATGCAATATTTATTTAAAATTTGCGCCCCATCTTACGCGCTTTTCGTACAACCTTTAATGCATATTTTCTCTCGCTTTCTAGAAAATTCCTGTGCGGAATTGACTAAGGAAAAATCATCCTCCCGCATTTGTTTTTCACTTGTATCTGAAACCAGTTCTCCCCTTTGTATATCGTGCGTACCTAGTTCTTGCGTAAACTGAACTTGAAATTCACCCCCTTTTCTGAGTTTCCATTTCCCCTTCGTTTCTGCCCGAAAATTGACCTTGGTTAGAACCAATCTCCATTCTCTGACCGGGGGTCGCTACGAGGAATCCTGCATCCCTGAAATTGTCGCCACAGGGGTGTTTGGCATGATTTGCAACCTGCTTTCCGTCGTGTCTTTCTGCAAACCAGTTCCATCTCGCTGCATGCGTTCCTGGCTGTGTGAGGGAGAAGGGCTCGTTCACTATAGCAGGGCAGTTTGTTGACATTTTATGAATGCAGTGTGTTTTGTTTCTTATCTGTCGCAAGCACGTTAAATAAGAAAAGCGGGAAGAGATTATTGATTTTCATTACAATTTTGACCTCATGTTCATTTTTTCGTTTTTATAATTCATTCATTGCCAGATCATTTTCCATAGAATTTATTTTGATTTATTATTATTTTTACCTCTTTCTCATTTTGAAATTTTTTAAATACCAATCATCAGACAATATTGAGTTCCTAAAAATTTTTTGTTTCATGAAAAAATCTGAACCAAGCTTTCTTTCATTTCGCTCATGAATGTTTTCAATTTCACTTATAAACTTGTATTTCATTTATTACCTCTAATTTTTGCCTAACATACTCTTTATATTTGCTTTGGTTCTCATCTATTTCTGAAGGTTTTTGAACATTATTAACCTCACTATCATTTTGATTTTTCTCTCTTGAATTACAATTTTTATTTTGAATACTTTTACTAGTATTACTTGAATTTTGCAAATTTTGAAAGTTAACATTTTCAATATCATTGTCCACAACTCCCATTATTTTATTCTCATTTGAAAATTGAGAATTTTCTACCTCATGATTCTCATTCGTATTTCGAATGTCCTGAAGATTGCATTTTCATTTTCTTTTTGAATTTCTTGACAATTAACCTTTTCAATCTCATTTTGGACTTCTTGGAAAATAACATTTTGACTTCTATTAACTTTTATTATTTTATTTTTATCTGATTTCTGAATATTTTCATTATTATGACTTTTATTTGTATTTTGAATATTTTCAAAATCAACCCTTTCACTAACCAAAACATCCGTTATTTTATTTCCATTTGAAATTTGGATATTTTCATTATCATAGTTTGTATTTGTATTTTGTGTTCTTTCGAAATCAATACTCTCACTAACCAAAACATCCGTTATTTTATTTCCATTTGAAATTTAGATATTTTCATTATCATAATTTGTATTTGTATTTTGTGTATCTTTGAAATCAACATTCTCGCTAACCAAAACATCCGTTATTTTATTTTCATTTGGAATTTGGATATTTTTATTATCATAGTTTGTATTTGTATTTTGTGTATCTTCGGAATCAATACTCTCACTAACCAAAACATCCGTTATTTTACTTCCATTTGAAATTTGGATATTTTCATTATCATAGTTTGTATTTGTATTTTGTGTACTTTCGAAATCAATACTCTCACTAACCAAAACATCTGATTTCAAATGCATCCTTAAAAACTGCTCCGGTATCACTTTCCCATCATTGCGATCAGGCATGTGTATCGCAATGATGGGAAAGTGACCCCATTTCATGGCTATGTATCGGCTATAAGTATCATGCATGCCGCCTCAGTAGGTGTTTCCAACCTTTTAAAAGCTACAAAGCATTGTATTTGGTTAGGATATTTAAATTTTGTATCGTGGAAATGTCCATTCAGTTCGACACTTTGTAACTAGCTGATGATGATGGGATCGTCTTATACTTACTCTGCAGGCGATATCATCTTATAAAATGTTGGTACATATTACGTTTAGCTAAAACATCAAAGTTCTATACTTGAAAACTTAGCCTAGTTCCTCATTTTATTACCATGTATCGATCATTCATACGTTAAATAACCTCAAATACCTTATTTATCGAAAAAAAAATTCAAAGTCTCGTCTTTAAAAACTATCTCACCATTTATTTCCGCCGATTTGTATTGAGCGCGTGTATCATATGTATCACCTCATTAGGCGTTTCTCCCTCCCTCAGAAAGCTATATGTGTTAAATTTAACTTAAAACAGGTATGCATACACAAAATATATGTTATTCGCCGTAAAGAAATTAGCGTGTATGTTACTATTTCAAACGTTAAAAATCCCAAGATTATCATTTTCGGTTGTATATCTCCTGAATACAGACTCGCTCGTATTTCAGGTTAAGCAATTTCTTATTCAGTAATATAATACGTGTCAACGCCCACTGCGTATTCTCCTAGTGCCGAGAATGTGTTAAATATCTCCCCTCCATCCGCACAAAAGGGCTGGGCGGGTGCGCTCATAGCTATATCATTTTTTACAAGACTTAAGCGCGGATGGTTCTGGTATGTACTTTTATTTTTAAAAAGGGTGGGATTTAGAGAAATAAGACACACTATGCGTTTAAACTGATACACTAACCCTTTTTTATAATACTTATTTTTAAAATAGGTATATTCTCTGGGGGTTTTCTAGATTTTCAGACTAAAATGGATGTGAGAAATTCATAACATTACTCACTTAAATGTTTCACGGATCGCTGATAAACGGTTCCCTCATTGGGTATATATACACCTCCTCGAATAGAGTCATTCGTTAAATAGACTCATTCATCGGATATAGTCGATCACGCGATTCTGCTACTTTAAAACAACACTAATTCGTGTGATTCTACTACTTTAAAAACATGTTTTTGTTAGTTTTTACACGTGAAAAGTGTGTTTTTGTGAAGAAAACTTTAGAAAAAAGCACAAGTGCGAAAACCTATGTTAATTTCCATAGAGAAATTAGCACATGTGTGGTTTTTAAAAAGTAAAAAACTTACATTTGCAAAAAATTATAAGAAAAAAACTTACATTTACGAAAATTTGTTATTAAAATGCACAAGTCTTACAGTTAAGTATTCGTAACCACCTTCAGCATACGAATAGGGCAAGCATCTCTCTTCATCATACGATATTCTTACTTCGTAACCGCGATATAGCGGAGGAATAGTGTAAGAACGATGACTTTGGTACACCTTGGCATGCCTTTAGCATACCCTTGGCATGTCTTTGACATACTCCTGACATACGGATATTCAATACTTAATCACTTAATTTAATTAGCATCCTTTAATTAACTTGCGAGATTCATAACACTAATTTAATTAACTTGCATGATTCATAACACTTAAGTATTTTGGACATAAACACACTTTCATGATTATTTAAAATATTTATTTTTTTAAATTTTTAAAATTCTTAAAATCGAAGGCCGAAGTGGTTAGGGAAACACACCCCCACCAATACACCCAATTCATGCAATTCTACAGCTTTTTAAATATGCCTTTTTGCCCACATTTTTTGTAAAAACGCACATTTTTGCTGTTATTTACATTTTTGCAACATTTTGTGCGAAATGTTAATTTTTCCCATAACCACATTTTTGGCAGCATTTTTGTAAAAACACATTTTTTTGTAAAAGATGTATAAAAGTGTGAAAACCTATGTTTATTCCCATACAGAAATTAGCATTTTGAAAAAAATCGCAAATTGTTAATTTTTTCCCAAACCACATTTTTTGTTATTTTTTTACGTCTTTGAGGCATTTTGTGCAAAATGTTGATTTTTCCCATAATCACATTTTTTGAAAAAAAAATTACAAAAGTGTGAAAACCCATGTTAATTCCCATAGAAAAATTACCATTTTAAGAAAAAAGTCGTAAAATGTTAATTTTGCCCATAACCGCATTTATGGTGTTTTTTTACGCTTTTGGAACATTTTGTACAAAATGTTAATTTTTGCCATAACCACATTTTTGTTGTTTTTTGGAATTTTAAGACATTCTTAAAACCTATGTTATTTCCCTTCATCATGCGGGATTCTCGCAGTTCACTTCGTAACCACCTTTAACATGCGAATAGGGCAAGCACTCTTTTTTAGAAGACGGAGAGGTATTGCAAGAACGGTGTACCTTGGCACGCTTCTAGCATACCCTTGGCGGAGGGATATTCATTACTTAATCACTTTATTTAATTATCCTAACTCGTTTAGAAAAAAAAGAAAAAAAATCCCAACTATCGGTAAAAATCCCAAGTTATGATTTTAATTCTCCTTTCTGCCGCTAGGGGGCGCTTATGACACTGCTCCTCCTTCGCAGGAGTTGCCACCCCGAAAAAAGTTTCTCCCCTACAAGTGTTGCTATTGCAACCCAAACAAAAAATATTTCTAAGTTTCAATTTTAATTCCACTTTTCGCCGCTGGGGGCGCCGATGGCACTGCTCCTCCTTCGCAGGTGTTGCCACCGCCTCAAAAGTTTCTCCCTACTTAGAAAAAACTCATTTAAAAAAATTTATTTCCCCCTTAACCCCTCGTACAAGACTATGAAATCGTTGCCACCCGAAAAAAGTTTCTCAAAAATTTTTACCCCCACCTTTTTTCATTTTCACCCTTTTACATCCCCGTCCAGGATTACAGAATTCAAGATGGCGGCCATTTTTCTCCTCTGCTCCTCTTTCGCAGGTGAACACCCCTTTCCTTCCTACTAACTACTATAAAAATAATCTATTTTTTTTAACTGTAAATGTAGTAAATTTATTGTATTATATAAGGAAAGTCATGTGCTTCCCACATCAGATTTTTAATACTGTAATGTGTGCTTATATCGTTCATTTCTAGTTTGGACAGTAACTAGTTGCTCCGTAAGTTCCAATTTTTGTTAACTATTTTCCGCGCTATGTGTAGCATATATTTCCTAAAGTTACGAAATGTTTCTAAATATTCAAACTGAAAAACTTTAACTAAGCTCGGTCTCACCGAAATATTTGTCATGCAAATATTTACCACGGTGAAAACATCTTTTGGTAGTTCAAAACAGTCGACTATTATTTAGAAAATTCTAGAACCGTAGAATATATTGTAAAAGCTGTTGAAACATATTCTGTAGATCTTAAAAATCGTAGTGTTGAAATTCACAAAACTTAAAATGGTTGAATCGTATTCCCGAAATAAAATCCACTTAATACAATTTTTGTGTTCGCTGAACATTCCTAACCATAATTTAGTATTAAATTCGTTTTTAAACACAAACACTTAAAATCATTAAGTTAGCAGTCGAATCATATTCTGTAGATGTTAAAAATCTTAGTGTAAAATTCACAACACTCAAAATGGTTGAATCGTATTCACAAGATAAAATCCACTTAACACAATTTTTGTGTGTTCGCTGAACATTCCTAAACATAATTTAGTATTAAATTCGTTTTTAAACACACACGAAATTACTTCTTTTTTATAAAATCATATCGCTATATATCAAACACTCCGAAAAATTGCTAGCATACTGTATTAAAACACACCGAAAAATTATTAAGTACCGCTTTTCCATGTACATCTAAATTCCCTTTTATAAAATCCCATTCACTTTTATAAAATACTTTTCATTTTCATTACAAAATATAGCTCCCCCTAATAATTTCCAATCAATTTTTTCCTGGCACAACCCTGAAATAATCTATATTTCGCTTACTTTCACACAATACACATTGATGATAACAATCTACAAACCAGCCGTCTGCTGGATAGTGGATAAGACACGTGCTTTCTAATCGAGGTTCTAAGATCGAACCCCGACCGAGCCAGTGGAAAAACAATATCTTTTGGAAATTAGAAAAAATGCCGATAGTTGGCAGCACTTAAAAAAATCTTCCCCGCCAGGGAGCGCTTCAACTACGTCAGCACTAATAAGGACCATCAGTACGCCAGAAGACAATAAGGAGGAAGTTCGTGCTCCCGTGATTGCGCAATTCAGTCAATGGTCATCTCCCTCTCCAAATTATCAGTTAGTTCACTCAAACCTCCTCAGCCTCAAGGCCACCAAGATGGAGGCGTCTTTCGCAATAGTGCCTCCTCAGTTGGTCTAAAGACCTCTCTCAGTGAGGCAAATGGCCCTATGCTCTCTATGAGTCATCCTCCAACAAACTTCCTCCCCAATGAGTCATCTCCTCCACCTCCTCTATCCGCCGGGGTACGCCCCTTTCATAACTACTCGCGTCCCACTTGGATCTATGTCTTTGTACCAGACCTTGATGAACATTTGATCCGGATGTCACACAAAACGACGTATTACTTGAGAAGTAATACAGAAAAAAGTCTGGCACATTTCTCTAATGGCAGAATCTACCAGCAGCCAAACTACCAATGGGGCACTGCGTTTCCTGCATGAAAGCATATGTGCAAAGAAACATTTTTAACCGACAACCTCTCGACTTTTTTGCTTTTATTCACTCAAAAGACAATACGCTTCCACAACGTCTATGCATCATCCTATCTTCAGTCCTTTAAGGCAGGGCAGACATTGCGGATTCGCGACACATTGTATCTTCTTATAAGATCATAAACGTTTATTTTATTTATAACATTATTTCAATATTTAAAAATATTTTTGGTAGAGAACGGTGATAAATAATTTCGAAATTATCCGCACTTTTGAAGAACTGGTTTCAATTAGAATTACCAGTAAATCGAAAGGGATAGCGGTCTAATATAAAAGCCCATCCATTGGCAGATATCATAAGATTCGCCGCTCCTACGCAACCCTTTCCTCTCTCTGATATATTTCTTTTAGCATGCTCGCTATTTTGTACCATGCATGTATTTCGTACTTGTATTGTTATGCTCACCGTTTAAGAACCTATACTCAGCAAACACCTAACCTGTTGAACTCAGGGACGTAAGTACCGAGGGGGGGAGGGGGGGTCACATCCCCCTGGCTCAACATAATCGGGAAAATCCGGCAATCACTCGGAAAAATTCCAAATAAGAATGGGTTTTATTTATCATAAATTTCACTTTAAAAACATTTTTTTTTACTTTAATTTTCTAAATGTCCACTACAAAATCACAGTTTTTCTTTGGTGAAACAAAATCTTTGACGTCCATGTTGAGGCAAAGCCATCTGATGGACGTGGGACAATGTTTTTTTAACGATGTCATAAATACCCTTCAAATACAAATGGCTAAGGGCGATGACAACGAGGGTAGTTCCGGAAGTCCCCAATCTTTGTAGGCATTTTTATTGAGGAAATACGGAGACGCACATCTGGTAATCGGTGGGTGCAGATCATTTGTAGAACACATTTTCGCGGGTAAAACCATCGAAGAACAATTAGGTTCTGATATGAACTCTTCGGACAAAACCTCTTTTCTTCACTACACACAGTCGGAAAAACAGCAGGTGAAAAATTCTGAAACCGTAGATGGATGCATCATTATTATACATTATTGTACATTACCCAGGGATTTGGAAAGCAAACCCAGTGTGTGTTCACTTAAAAGTGTCTAATTGGACAACTAATTTATGACTCTCAGAAAAATGTCTATAAAAAGCATGTGATCTTCATTCAGTCAGGCCCAGATACCTTCATTTCTTCGGAGAGCAGAGTAAGTAGGCCAGCTTCTGTATGCGTAGTTTATTAAATACATTTCGTGTTCAACATGAGAATAACATATAACCGTGAAAGGTAAGTTAGTACTTTTAAATTATTTAAAAGCATGCATAAGAAGCGTTTATATATATTTCGCATATTTATTATTATTAAGTTTTATTGCTTTGTTTAATTTTGTTATAAAATTCATAAACTTTTTAAAAGTACCTTTCAACAATTCATAGCTAACACAAATAAATGTTTTGCGACAAAATATAATCGCAAATTAAGAATGAAACACTGAACTATATAAAAAATCAGCAGTGGCTCTAATAGGGTCAGAAAGGGCCGAAAATTAATCCTGCCCGACCTGACCAATACCAGTGCTTAAAGACCATTGAGTCTCGGTGTGATCTGGTCGGAAATAGTTTGTATTCATATATGTTAGAAATATGAATGCGTGAAATTTTTCTACGAAGAATTGAGATAAAAAAAAATTTTTTTTTTAAACATTTCTCTTTACATAGCTGATATAAAGACAATAATTTCATCTATTGAATTAAAACTAATTTGAAAAGTTTTCAAAATTAAATATGTTCGACTTAGCCGTACTTTTGAAAATTCCGAGTCCGGCTCGAAACAGTGTTATAAAACTCGGGCAGGGCCATCCATAGCCGAAATGATTTTACGTAAATACCGTTTTCCTATGTAGGTAGTTTATTTTCTTTGACGTTCTCAAAACAATTTTAAATATTAAAATATCGAATCACTTTTTCAAAATAGTTCAAAATATTAAAACATCGAAATTAGAACCACCTTTTCAAAATAGTTTAAAATATCGAAATTAGAACGAACGACCTGTACAAAACATTAAAATATCAAAATTGTTGCCCCTATATTTCAAAAACTAATAATCCGATCCAAAATCCAATTATATACTCTTATATGGTTTTCAAAGGGCTATAAATTACTTAATATAGTTCACAGCTACCTCTCTTAGTTTTCGAGAAATAAGAGTTTATAAACTTGAAAAACGGGTAATTTTCAATCTTTTACAACTTAATAAAACTATTCTTTGAAAATTGTATTAGATCTTTTAAAACAAATTATTAATTTAGAACCTGGATTTCCTACTAAACATTCTTGTCGCTTATTGTTTATCTTTTATAATTTAGAAGATAGTTCAAGTGAAAGCAAAGGGAGACTAAAACTGCTCTGACAAAAACTTCATAGTTTATCGAAAAAAAAAATGCCAATATACTAAAATGTTGAAATTATTTCTATATATACATAAATGGTACTATATTTCCGATAAAATAAGTAAAGGTTAAGTTGATTTTTTATGTATTAAGTTCGGAGATATAAGCGTCCAAAATGTTTATATTTTTCGTAACGTGCCGATTCCAGTCAACTATATATATCCGAATCATGCATGTTGTTCACATTAAAATTTATGCAATGCATAGTCATTTCATATTGTGATTATTTTTGAGGAGAATATTATATATCAAATAATTGCGGGGGAAAAATAACTCAAGGCTCTTTTATTTGCTTGTGTTTCCTGATGATGTATTTTCTTTTCTAAATTGAGAAATGAAATAAATTGCAAAAAAAAAAATCTGATGTGGGCAACACATGACTTTCCTTATATGAAATGAATTTACTACTTTTACAGTAAAATAAATAGGTTTTTCTTCTAGTAGATACTAATATCCTTTCCAAGATATTGAATTTTCGACAATTAGTCGTCATTTTCATTGATTTAGTGTCATTTTTATCCATTTGGCGAGATTTTCGTTAATTTGGCAATATTTCTAAAAGTCGCCAAGTTGGCGATGTTCCGCCAATTTTGTCGCCAAAATCTCGCCAAGCGTTATGGACGAAGAAATAAGTTATTCTTACAGCAGATAAATTGGCGTTCAAATGCAAAAGCATTACTCAAAGTATATTTTTTCATGAATGGAACAAGCTAGATCCACGAGAATGATGTCACCCAATTTATCGCATGATATTATATATGAAAAGTGAACATGTTTCTCAATAGGAAATATTTTTTTTTCTATTTTATATGACTTTTTGATAATTTTTTTGAAAAATGTGCAATATCTCGAGAACGGTTCATGTTAGAGCTCTAAAATTTATGTCAATCGTTTTCTAATGAAAAATTACATACGAAATGTCTATTTGCGTAACTTTATTATTGGTTTTGATTTTTTGACGATTTTTTCAAAATTGCATTCGAAAATTTAGGGGGGTTCTGAACATTCGATTGCGTATAAAAACAATAGGCTTCCAGTGTTTATAGATTGTGATTTTTGTACCAAATTTGGTTCGAATCGGTCCATTCGTTCGTCAGTTATCGTCTCCACAGACCCACTGACACACACACACACACATACACACATACTTTCACACAGACATACATCACTTCAAAAACGCTTGATTCGTGATCAGGGATGCTTGAAACGTGCTCTCCCGTCGAGAACTCGAATTCGAATTTTCGACCCCGTCACAATACTTTCCTTATACATTATGTATATAAGGAAAGTAATATGCAAGTGTGAAAACGGGTTTAATATTTTAATTCATATATATATATTTGCAACTAGTTATTTAAAATAATTCATTAAATTAAAAAGTTAGGCTTCCTAACCCCTGACGCTACTAATGTATAAAACATAGAACTCGGGAAAAATTTTAGGAATGATAGCAAAAAAATAATTTCTGCAAGTATAAGAATTGAAAATCATTGTGTTTAACCTATGGCTGCATATACTGCAAAAATTGAAATAGGAAAAATTGAAAGTTTGATAACTTAAAATGTTATTAAATTAACTCTTAAATTGCAGTATTTTTTTAAGTTATAAATACTAACAGAACCCACCAGAGAGAGGTTTTCCAAAAGATAGGACAGATTCTTTGCAGATTCCGACATCGATACTAGTTATCCTAGTTTTGGATTTTTTTATTTGTTTTTGAAATATAGGGGCAACAATTTCGATATTTTCTTCAGGCGGGTTCTGTAAACATTAACTCCTAGTTTTGGCCATAATCCATAGACAAATCGTGCAGTTTGACAGCAATCTTTTAATGCTAACTGCGTAATAAGACAGAATTTGTCTGTCTCTATAAAAGTTCGCGAATTTGTTGATTATCGAAAGTTTTTGTGTTTCCATTCCACATCAGGTATATGTGCAGAGCGCTAGAAAGCGCAAAAGCGATCCACATATACTGTTATTTTCAATAGGAACGCAATTTTTACTATTGTGATTGAAGCATTTTTACTATTGTGATTTAAACTATTTGTGATTGAAGAATTCAAAGTATTTACAACTATTTAAATGCAGTCGTCATTTGTATGAAATTTTATATGTTTTAAAGTTGGAATAAACATGTTTTATTAATTCCTTCGTATAAATTAAATGCATGGAAATATGTATATTTAGAAAGTTGAATAAATATTATAATAGCGTCGAAAATCAAAATTCAGTATTGCAATCATACCGAAAATCGCAACTCGACTTTTCGACGGATCTACACATTTTGGGACCTCTAGAATACGAAAAAACCATTTTTAGTCAGACTTTTGTGTGTGTCTGTGCGTCTGTCTGTCTGTGTGTGTGTCTGTGTGTCTATCTGTGCAATGTATGTATCCACTCTAACTCAAAAACCTTTTATAAAATTTGGTAGATAAGTCACTTGTGTGTGACCCTGGTACTGATTAGTTCTTGGTACGATTCGGGATAAAACAACCCGCCTTTTTTTTTTGCGAATGGCCGGCAAAAATTGTTTGTATCCACCCTAGCTGAAAAACTAATAGATCGAATTTCACAAAATTCGGTAGATAAGTCGCTTGTGGGTCACCCTGGTGCTGATTAGATTTTGGTACGATTCGAAAACAAATAACCTGCCTTTTTTTTTGCGAAATGGCCCTCAAAAATCGTCAAAATTTAAATTAAAAAACTGCGCATGTTCAAATATATCAATTTAATATTTGTTTTATACGTAATGTTTAACGATGAAAAGAGTAAGAACAACCCCATTGCACTGGAACTAGCCGTTCTCGAGATATTGGTTTTTTTTATTTTGAAGACCTGAAGAATGTAAAGTAAATTAAGTTGCTAAATTTAACGAATATGCAATTAAAAGGCAAATTTGATATAATATCAGAAAAGCATCTATGTTATTTTCAACAATTAAACTCAATTTAGTTCACATTGAAATAGAAAATGACAAAATGAATTTGAATCTGCAGTGAAAGTCAGGTGCTGCTCTCATCAGATTTTTTAAATTACTGTAATTAAACATTTTTGCACAATAATTATCATATTATTACTTCCAGCAATTTTTCAGCAACACCATACATTTCAATGAGAAGGAATCTTGCCACCAAACTGGCGCAATTCGTTCGTACTCGACAATAAAAATTCTTCAATTTCTGAGCGACGAACCAATCAGAGGACGATAAAATTGGACGTCACTACGCTCCGCCTTTCTTCTCATTTGCATTCAAGATGACGATGGCGACTGTAATGCAAACACGTCGAAGCAGCTCAATTACGTTAGAATCTGGAGATGGAAAAAAATAACAGAACATCTACCAAATTACGGACACCTGTGGGATATAAAATATCCAAATTATACGAAAAAACACATTAAAGAATGCTTCCTAAAATCGGCGGTACTAAGTATGAAGGGCCTGTTAGAAAGGAGGGGCTTACAGTATCGTTGCCGGGAGGAATTGCTAAAGTCTGGAGATGCAAAAATAATAATAGAACTTTTACCAAATTACAGAGACTTGTGGCATATAAAGGATCCAAATTATACGAAAAAAAAAAACCCCACTAAATAATGCTTTTTGGAATGAACTCGGCGGTATTAGAGAGGAGGGGCGTTTGAGAAAGACGGGGCCTAAACTATCATTGCCGGGAGGAATTTCAAAAGTCTGGAGATGGAAAAATAATAATAGAACTTTTAACAAATTACAGACACCTTTAAGATATGAAAGATTCAAATTATACGAAAAACACACCAAAGAATGCTTTCTGAAATGAAATCGGCGACATTAGTGAGAAGGGACCTGTTAAAGAGGAGGAGCCTAAAGTATGATTGACGGGCGGAATTGCCGAAGTTCGGCAATAAAAATTGCCTTGTGTAATAACACCATTAGCCACATTTTATGTCTAAGTTGGCAACTTGTATCCCACTAAAAACTAATTGTTAGCGCCATTTGTCTGGAATCGTTCAATGTTTTTTCTCTTTTTATTTTACAGTGTAGGTAATCTGATACCATCGAGAGTGGTCAAAACAGAAAGAAACTTGCAAATTATATAACACGTTTTATTGAAAAGCAGATTAAATACAGTAGAGGTTCCAAACACCGAAACAGACGAAAATTGATTTATACAAATAATCCTTGATATAAATAATATTTGCAAACAATATCTGTTTAATATAAAATAATTTGATTATTCACGAACAATACCTGCTCTGTTCAATGTTAAAAAAATGTACATAATTTATTCTTTAAATGAATTCATCGTGTTTAAGTAAATAAGTAATGTAAAATGTAAGTGAATTTTTTAACATAATATTCTATATAACGCAGGGCATTAAATGATTTATTACATAAATAGTTCTGACGTCTATTTATTTCTTTGATACATTATTTTTGCTTCAGTCTATACAAGATTGGCCTCTACAACTTTCACGATCAAAGTTTCCAATTCAGCCACATTATATGGTTAAGTTGGCAACCTTGCTTTCTGCATACTATTAAAAACTAGCGGTTAGTGCCATTTGCCTGGAATCTTTCTTTTTCTTTTTACTTTCCTTATATACAATAATGTATAAGGAAAGAATTGTGACGGGGTATGAAAATTCGAATTCGAGGTTTCGATGGGAGAGCACGTTTCAAGCATCCCTAATCACGAATCAAACATTTTTGAGGTGATGTCTGTGTGTGTGCGTGTGAAAGTGTGTGTGTGTGTCAGTGAGTCTGTGGAGACGAACTGACGAACGAATGGACCGATTCGAACGATATTTGGTATAAAAATTACAATCCGTGCATACAGGAAGCCTATTGTTTTTATACGCAATCGAATGTTCAGAACCCCCCTAAATTTTCGAGTGAAATTTTGAAAAAATAATCAGAAATCAAAACCTCTAATAAAGTTACGCAAATAGGTATTTCTTATGTAATTTTTCATTAGAAAACGATTGACATAAATCTTAGAACGCTAGCATGAACCGTTCTCGAGATATTGCACATTTAAAAAAAAAATTATAAAACAGTCATATAAAATAAAAAAAAAATATTTCTGATTGCGAAATATGTTCACTTTTCATACGTAACACCAGGCGATAAATTCGGTGATATCATTCTCGTGGATCTAACTCGTTCCATTCACGAGAAAAGATAGTTTGAGTAATACTTTTGTATTTGAACGCCATAGTCATGCATCTGCTGTAAGAATAACTTATTTCTCTGTCCATAACGCTTGGCGAGATTTTGGCGACGAATTTGGTAGAATGTCGCCAATTTGGCGATTTTGTAATGTTGCTAAATTAACGAAAAACTCGCCAAATGGATAAAAATGACGCTAAATCAATGAAAATGACGACTAATTGACGAAAATTCAATATCTTATATTAGATATTTATATTCTTTCCAAGAATAATCTATTTTTTCTACTGGAAAAGTTGTAAATTTATTGCATTATATAAGTAAAGTCATGTGCTAGGTAATCAGGTACCATCGAAAATGGTCAAAACAGAGAGAAACTTGCAAATTATATAACACGTGTTATTGAAAAAGCAGAATAAATACAGCAGACTTTCCAAAGACCGATATAGAGGAAAATTTATTTATACAAATAATCCTTGATATAAATTATATTCACAAACAATATATGTTTAATGTAAAGCAATTTGATTATTCACAAACAATACCTGTTTAATGTGACTAATATATTTTTGTGAATGAGTAATATAAAGTCTGGGTGAATTTTTCAGCATATTGTTCTATGTAACGCAGGGCATTAAATGTGTTATTACATAAATATTCCTGACGTCTATTTATTTCTTTGATATATTATTTTTGCTTCACTCTACACAGAATTAGGCTGTACAATGTCCACGATCAGGGTTGCCCATTTAGCCACATTTTATGGCTGAATTTAAAGATTTTGGGAACGTTTATAACCCAAAAATGGCTAAATATAGCAATTAAATTGCCTAATTAACAACCACCTATAATGATTGAGCGTCCTTTACTTCATGCAATCTTCAGCACTGCTACGACATCCCGGCAACTTATATTTTATACTCCTACACAGACCTTCCGACCTATCCAAAGGTGACGGTAAATGTGTGGACGACTAGAACAGTGTCAATTTAGAGCGGAACCCAATGGGGCAGAAATCGGCAGACACAGTACCATCCTTCCCCTAAGGCATTAACGCTCTGATGGACATAGACAGCCCAATATTGTTATGATATATCCTCTAGAATTGTGGACGTACTCTCAGGATAGAAAAATGAGTCCAATTTCTGGATAACTAACACTTTTATTTGAAAGCACTAATAATCGTAAAGAGCAACAATATATAAACTATTTTCATGATCACCAAAAACTGTCAGATACAGTAAAGCAGCAATAAAATGCTCAGCTAATTAAGAAAATGGCAAATACAGTGGCGTATTTCACAATTAAATGCAACTCGTATCACTTCAATTGCTCTCGAACTGAGCGATGTCTCCTTTTATATATACTATCCGTAAAAACTTCCAGAAAGGGGCTCGATTCTCAAAGAATGTTCGGTACTTCGAGAAGGTTTGAGTACATTCGAGAACTCGTCAAGTTGGTAATAAATCGCCAAATCTGGCAACCATGCCCCGTAATTCAAAATATAGCAACCCTACATTCACGGAATAGAAATTGCTGCCTGTAAAGGTGTTTTCTCCTTGAATAGAAGCAAAGGTCCGGTATGTAATATTTGAATAGCGGCAAAGAACAGTGAAACTTTTTACATATTCACAGTAATATATTCATGCCCGTGCCTATACTCTGCTTAGAAAGAGGGACAGATTTGAATAGCGTCTAGGATCGAACTCAGAACTGATGATTCTAGCCATAAGGTTCATCGAAGTGTTTGCAACACTGTAATCATGATCCGTCTGTGAACCTCTAAAATGAGATCTATAAAATCGCTGAATATTAACAAGTAAATAGAATATATAAAATTATACAATTTGAAATTAATGAATAAATATATAATATGAAATTTCTGGAAAACAAACATGTGTATATTTCTAATACAGGCTAATAAAATCAAATTATTTAGCGAAAGCATACAAAATAATTATAGTGAAGGCGAAAATCCTTATTTTAACATACTTTTAATTTTAATCCCAATTATGAATATATTAATACTTTCAGAACCCACCAAAAGGGTGTCCGTATTATGTATTTTATAATTTTTTCCTGGCTTCCTACAAATATTTTTTAAATATTAATATAAAAGTAGAGTTTTATTAGAATTTGATTAAATTGAAAAATGTACTTGTGAATATGAATCTATTCAATCAAAGTTTAGTGTCGATTAGAATATGTGTTTAACAGTTAGAGCCTGTCCAAATGTACGAAACGCTTGAGCTAAAGAGTTACTCCCCAACATCTAAATAAAATGAATCAAAAAATTCACCTATGTTTATTATCAAATTACTACATTTAATGTTATGACAAAATTCCACCCCCTTTCCTTGTAAATAAATCAACGTCATTCATTCCATGCGATCATCAACGCTCCCTACGATATTTTTAGGCAACCTATATTTTATTACTCCTCTACCCAGACCTTCCGACTGACCCGAAAATGTATAGCAACTATTTGAACTATTGTGTAATTGCCACCCAATTTAGACCGGAAACCATTGGAAGTGACCAGTGTTTCTTTCAAGCATATTTCCGGAGACGCAAGAACATGAAAATACCATTTTCAGAATGGCGTTTATGTGTCTGTGCAATGAATGTATCCACTCTAGTTCAAAAACTATTCAACGAAGTTTCAAAAAATGTGGTAGGTAAGCCATTGGAGGATTACCCTGGTGTTGATTAGATTTCAGTACGTTTCGGAAGAAAAACCTTTTAATTTATCGTAAATACACCACCAGATGTAAATAATCACCATGTCAGAACTGACACTTTTCCTTACAAATTGGTCAGACTGAGAAAGATTTAGTAATGAAACATACTTGCTAATTTATTATTTTAGAATGCTGTGTTGACCCCAGTAATGTTTGCTAATAAACGTAATTTAATACATGTTATTTTAGTCACTAAGAGAAACTGATGCATAACAATTTATTTTTGCATTTATTCCTTCAGGTATTCGTGGTGAGCACACTGGGAGCGAAGGTGGTGTTTATGACATCTCCAACAAGAGGCGTATGGGTCTGACAGAGTACCAGGCCGTAAAGGAAATGCAGGATGGTATCCTCGAGATGATCAAGATGGAACAAGCCCTGAATAAGTTACCAGATTCAAATTCACTTTTCACCCATTGAAGAGTACATATCTTTGACATAGAGCTCGAACATTTTCAATAAAGGTCATTGTTAAATTTATTTTCAGATTCAACGATGAGAAGATACATCGAAGTCATTCTTTGTCTTTCTCCGCGGTACAAAATGTAATAAACTGTATTTTTAAGTTATGTTAAAATTTTGTTATCAAGTTGTGATTGTTCATTATCACATTTTCATGAAAATGAGTTTATAAGGTCTGAAACATTTTTACACACACAATGAACATTGTAAATACAACAGTGCATAATTTCAAGCTTATTATAATGGATATATTTTACACAAATTATTTTTCTTTATTTCTGTTGAATTAAGTTTTTAATTTTAAACGAAATAAAATTTGAATTTGGATTTTGAGTTTTAGGAACCTTTTGATTTAAACTCAATCCATTACTTTTACTTGATATGATGTTAGTTTCTAATTATTAAAAAGGTTAGATATGGGGACTATATTGCTCAGTTAACAGTAAAAAGTTTTCCTTTAGCTGTTAATTGTCAAATTAGATTTGTACAAAATTTAAGTAAATTGGCTATTTAAAAATAGTTTTACATGTTGTCATCTTGAAAAGCGCCAAATGTTAATGTGCAATTCACCACCAAATACATTGCTTTGTGGAATTCATGCACCTGTCAAATTTAATATAAAGATACTTCTGAACGGATCCCAGGGTACCTAAGCACGACTTTTCAAAATGTTATTTAATTATTTTGTTTATAATATTTGAGATCAGATTGTTTATAATATTTGAGATCTGCGTTGGATAACGGCATTCACCACTATAGCGTCTAACGTGGATGCGGCCATCAGTGTAAGGTAAGAGATATTAGGGTTCAGATGTTCAATGAGGGTTCGTCCAGGAAATGTAATAACTGTTTCCGGTAATAAAGCGGCTCGTGATGACAATTTATCAGAAACCCATAATTTCTATGGATGGCCATCAGAATGGGATGGGTAACGTATGTCATAGTCCAAGTTGTCAAAGAAAACCGGAATTAATCTGTTCCCTCTCAGCAATTGTTCTTCCAAAGATGCGGTTCTATTTCTCCACAAGTAACTCACTTATCTTTGCTCTACAACAGAACAAAAAGTTCGATAACGAATTCACAATTCCCATTATTGATGTAGCGCCACACTTAACCATGCTATCTATCTTTCGTGGGCCCCCTCTTTTAACATCCACCATTCTTATCAATCATATGCACTTGACCTTGGATCAAGCACGGTTCAATATATTCGCTCACGTCAACATGCATTATCCTAACTTGAATTAAAACAGAGTCTACAGCAATTCATATCTTTCTTTCGAATTCACTATCTTTCCTGACACTAAGACGATCCAGTTGATTAACGTTGAATTTTGTAACTCTACCGCCCCATTAACATTTATTTTTTATCTTTTACTTACACTTTGCAGCAGAGGCCTCACTTTCCTTTTTCCGCTATTTTCTTATACATATTACGTATTTTCTACGTTTATGATTATTTCCAAAGGGATTCCATTTCTCAGACCTGCTGCCTTTTGAATTTAACTATACCGACTCTTGGATGATGGGAAAACTTTCGATACTGCTATAGCGGCATTAACTCAAGGTTCTTCCACCGTTCCGATCGCAAAATCGAAATCTAACCTCCTGATCATTGTCCACTTTTTCCACCAGGTCGCCTCTCTTACCATGTTTTACAAGCATCTCGTATACTGCTGCTGGAGTAATTAACGCAGGACAGATTAATTTTGAGGTTATCGCAGCTATAATTTGTATTTCCTGTATAATTATTTATTTATTTATTTTTAATTTCAACCCCCCAAATTGATATCGCCAGATCTGCACTCTGTCTTTCCTCAATCGCAGGGGGCTTAAATAAACACTCTCACTACTTTTAAACGTCTTTGAAACACCTCCGTTATAAAAGACGCTTATTTCACTACCACTATCATTTGCGCCGAATACTGGCAACGGATTTTCCTCTATTCTCCTTCAGCACCCTAAACTATGGTTAAGTTTTACATGATTAATTTTGCGTTTAACTCTAGTGGAAGTGCTCGATAATTTTGATACATCACCCGTCTGAACTGACTGACGTCAGTTCCGTGTATATTATAGAAAAATATACAGTTTTTGCAAATTTCTAATTTTAATATAAACCACCATTAAAATATCAGTTCGATAGTACTCGATACGTCATAATGCTAACTGGTATTATTACTTTAGTATATTCGAATTTTTTACAATGTGCTGATTCTGTCATTCATGCAATTTTAGAATCCAGTACGATGACGGCGTAAAGATGGTTTAAAGTTCTGAAACATATATATAAGGAGGAGAAAGAATAATCCAGTAACGTCTTTCAGTAAAAAATAAAATGACCCACTGCATTTGCTCTGATTAAGAAAAAATAATCTTGTTCTTCAAATTGCGGTTTTAAATATGTAGATGATCCCCGGAATAGGGTATTGGATATAACGATAGGAGGTTCTTTTAAATTTATATGTAAACTAATTTAGGATGCAGTTTTTGTTTACGACATCAAAAGTGGGTGTTGCCATCGGATATTTTGAAATTTGTGCGCTATTTTATATAAAGACGGCATCTTAAACAAATGTCATGCATATGAATATTGAAAAGTTTATATATATAATGATTTTTGAATTATCGGTAATTTAGTGATAGTGCGCCAAATTTGTCATCAAATATGACAGACAGATAGTAATATAGGCTTTTCCGGTATAGCATTTTAGGTGTGGCAAATAATTCAGCATTAAAAAATGACTTAAAATATACAGACATAATATAAATGAAACACAGAATGCCAATTACTGCTGATAATATAATATTGTGAGATTTGCTCCTAGTCAAGATAGCTTGGACAACAGAGCGCTTGTCTTCAGACTAAGAAGTTCGAATCATTCTTTAGCACGACTTGATAATTATATATATATATATATATATATATATATATATATATATATATATCAATCAGAAGTCTGCTTGCTTGTTTTACAAATCTCGTTTTGACGGATTTTTTTTTTTTTCAAATTTAGTATGCTTATTCTCTACTTCACTGTGGTTTAGCCCCGTTTAAATTTCAAGTTTCCAGGACCAGGGGTTGTCGAGGTATTAATAAAAAATGCGAAATTAAAACTTCCACGGAAAAAATATTATGCAGACTATTTTTTTATGAAAAGTTATTTGAAGAAAATTGTATTGTATTTCTTAGCAACGGAATTAAATGAAATACAGCAGACGATTCTTATTTGTATTACGTTTGAAATAATAAATGGATAGAAAAGTAAATTTTGTAAATGAATTGTATTATATACTAGCAGTTTACCTATTTTTTGTACGGAATATACAATATAAAGAATTTTGAAATTCACAATCATGTGCAAATTCTTACAGTATTTAAAATGACATTGTTATTCAAAATATTCTATTAAATATTTAAATTAATGCTTAAGAATTTAAGAATTCCTGTTTCGCTATACAAAATTATCTTTACAGGCAAATCTGAAGAAAAACATCCTGATCCCGTTTATAAATAAATTTACAAAAAATATGAAATTGAATCAATATATGCCAAAATGAAAGTGTTAAAATTTAAAATTGTATTGGAAATACTACTTATATTCTCGTAGATTAGAAATACCCATGTACGAGTATTAGAAAATACTAGCCGAATACCAGTTGAAAATCAACGGTCTCACAATAAGCAACCCCTGAATTGCATAAATTTTTGAACAATTTACGTTTCACATTTATCTTAAAATCGAAAATTTTGGTGTGCGGAACCCCTAAAGAAGAAAATATTAGAACACTGAAATTACTTACTTTCTTCCTTTTGAATTATCTCCGGACACCAAATTTGAAGTCTTTATATCATACTCAGCATGCAATTTTATCATTTCATCTTTCGAACGTTTTCATGTGGAGCACCCTCTTAAATGAACATTTATGAAAAACTCTATTCGTCTTGGGTTTTTTATCAAATGAAAAGCCTCTATCAAATTTTAAATTAGGCGTTTCTCATTTATTAAGCAAATCGAACATTTTGCCTAAAATAGCAAATATTGGAGAACTGAAATTGCACACTTTCTTCCTTTCAAACGATATCGCCATATACCAAATTGGAAGAGCAACCCCTCTAGAAAACATTTTCTAAAAATTCGATTTTTCCAGGATTTTTTATCGAACGACCGAGGCGTGTACCAAATTGCAAGTCTCTATCCGGGAAGTGCCTAAAAAAAGCGTGACAGACGGACACTTGGCAATTCGTATATATAGATACCCGTACTAAAATATATGAGTTTGTAAAATCATTGCCAAAATGAAACGGATGACTTTAAAAATATCAATAATCTCAATAATCATTAAGCCCGAAGGTCGTAATTGATACAATCCAGTCAAAAATGCAATTTCGATAAAAACTTATTTTAAATAATAATTTTCTTTATAATCTAAATCGTAAAGGATTTAATAAAAAAAAAGTCGTCTGCTGCATAAACACATTGAATTTAATTCTATTGCTAAGCAACACCATATAATTTTTTTCAAAAAAAATTGGCAGGAAAAATATCGTCTGCATAAAGCTATCTCTATGGAACATTTAATTGTGCGTTTTTTTTTTTTATTAATATCTCGACACCCCTGGACCTAGAAACTCGAAACATGGACTAAATTTTAAGTGGGGCTATTCTCGAATTTGTACATATTGTAAATCACGAACAACTATGGGTAAGTGTGCTAGTAGAATGATAAATGACACGAAACAAAAATCGCCTTAAATAAACTTTTATTTTTAGCAACAAAACTTTGCACAATCAGACTGAATAGCAACCACCATTCACTTTTATTCATTTTCAACAATGGCTTCACTTTTAAGAGTGTAACGACTTATACAGAGATTTTCGAAGAATTATAAAAATAACTCGTATTTTGAGACTAGAACCAAACTATACTATATACACTACATCAGGAATTATTAAACTGATAACAACCCATATGAATATATGCAGGTCTAACATTTAACAAGAGAAAATAAAATTCTTACATATATACATAGTGTTAAGATTACAAGAAAGAATATTTGGTACAAAATAGAAGACTGTATGTGCTAGTGAAATTAACCGACAGATTTCAAAAATGAAATATATTTCAAGCTGATTTTTCACTTTCGATTTCAGTACAATAAGCTTTCTAATTTTTGTGACGCAAGTAAGGGTTGGTGTCTCTTATTTTAAACATAAAATTTTAACTGTGATGAGGATTTTAGCTTATCCATTAAGCCAAGGAGGTTTTAATAAGCTAATATAAACCTCCTTGTTGAGCACTAAATTTTCTGAACTGTCCGTATATAAAAGTGATTAGAAATTAATGGGCACAGTTAATATGTAGATAAATATCAATACAGCATACAGTTCTGAGGTTATGTTTGATACTCTGCGGTGTTAAAGATTAACAGAGTCAGAGACCAAAGGGGCCCATATTTCATCTCCGATTTTAATAAACTTATAAAAAAAATCTAATAAAAACATTTAAATAAATTAAAATACTAAACTACAAGCCAAAGAGTAAAGCTATCTATTAAAAATATAATGCAGTTATAAAATACTTTTGAACAGGGTCGTCTTTAGACAATGTGGCTCCCGGAACATAAATTAGCATTTTGAGCATCCATACAAATATGAAAACTTAACTGGAGTTTCTCATACCCGAATCCATTTTAAAATAGCCTGTGGGTCTTTTTTCGTAAGAAAAAATTTGAAAAATCTGTATTGTTGGTCCTTCGAAACATTCTATCGAGATCCTTCAATAACAAAGCAGGATATAAAGTTTCGTGAAAATCCATTAATGGTTGTGGCAGCTATTGTATACACATGAAATCGACGACAGACAGACGGACATCACTCTAAAAATAGTCAAAATGTGTTCAGGAGGTCCTAAATCATACATTGGCATCAAAATCTCGAAATCGAAAATTTTAGTGAAAACAATATTTTACTATGAGAAAGTAAAAATCGAAATTATAATTATTATAAATACAAAATTTTTTACACATAACTAAAACAATATTTGGTCTTAAAATTTTATATAAGAACATAACTTAAATAAAATTATTTTCTTGTATTTAGCAAAATCATTTATAAGACATTCAAAATATAGATATTCACAAATTTCGTGCTCGATTAATAACCAGGTTAAATTATTTAATATTTTTTTGCGATATTCCCATTCGTAGGTAATATTTTTCAGTTTTAGCTTTGAAAAGCTTCTTTCGGCATCAGATGTGGTTACAGGTATCGTTAACAAAATTCTCAAGGTAATTGCAAAATTCGGAAATAAACCATAATTTTTTTTTAAAACATTCCAAAGGTGTTAAGCTTGCTAAATTCTTGCAACAGACGATTCAAAAAGATTTCCATTTTTTCATACAGCTAGCTCACTTCCATGAACATCAAAATCATCGCCTAAACAGATGTCCAATCCACGCAGCATTTATTAAAATAATCATCTCCCATTTTTTACAATTCGCATATGTTTCCAATTGATTTTTTCCAATCAAGTTTTTTCCAACCAAGTTTTTCCAATTGATGGAACCTTTAGACATGATTCCCTGATTGATAATGGGTAGAAAATAATTACAAAACAATTTAGATCGCTACTGTCTTCTTCGTATTCTTGTAGACTTTGTATTTTCTTCCTGTTTCCTCATTTTTTTTTTCGGTGGCCGTGCCTCGCTTCTGGTCCATGGTACCCTTAAAAATAGGAGCCCGGGTTATGGGGGCCTGTTCACTTCTGCCTAAGGACGACCCTGCTTTTGAATAGATTGAACTGTTTAGTATTATACTATCTAAAAATTTTAGGTGACAGTGATTGTCAAGAGTTAAGGAGTAAGGTTTTATAAGAAAACAGCAAGATGCATAACAATGAATATGTTATTGATAAAAGTTTAAAATCTGTCAGGCTTATAAGATTGAAGAGTTTAGCAGCTTCTTATCAACGCCACAGTAGCACCACATAATACATCTGCACGTAAATGTAGGCAAATTCATACATTCTTGCAATATTTTATTTCATGTAACAACTCTGATGTAGAACAAATCAAATACAGTAAAACCTTAATCATCCAAACGATTGAGTCAAAAGACCTTCAGCATTTTCGGATAACAGAGCTCACTTAGAATGGATTAAGGCAGGGGTTCTCAAATTTTGTGATACAGTAACCTACCTAGTGATGTCATCATTATTTATTCTTAATGATTGACTCTCAATTCCTAAATATTGATTCCCAATCCCTAGGTATCAATCAACTTGCGTAGTTCTTACACACAATATTTAGCATATGAAACATCCGAAAAAATATTTTTTTGCATCAATCATCTATCACTGTAAAACATTTGCAAGTATGTTACTGAAAGTTTCAGGGAATCAGCTGTCCCTAATGGTTCCTGATAGTTATGATAATATATATATATATATATATACACACAAATATGATGATAATTAGCTGAATATTTCAGAAATGAAGCTGGAATTTTTATGAAAGACTGTAATTGTGGCTTTTCTTATCAGTTTGTCGAAATTATCAACAAAGTAGTTGAAAAATTGGGTTTTAGATAATGTAGGTTTTACTGTAATGCACAAATGCTTGTAATTCACAAAGATGTTTAACCAAAAGTTTTAAGATTATTGCTTTCTAATTTAAAAGAAAATAAAAATACACATGAAATACAGAATAATGTTTTATTATTTTACTTTAATATTTACATATAAATAAAATCGAATGAAAAAAAAAATTTTTTTTTAATACTTATCACTTGGGATTAAGAACAAACACATCAATCACAATTCTAACTTGAGCAATATTTGGCATATCCCAAATTCCAGAACTATTTTTCAAATTAAGCTAAAATAGTTACATTATTTTAAGTTTCAAATACTCATGACATTAATTACATAGGTCAAATTGTGGAATTTCCTTAATACAATATACACTTGCCATTGGAAGATTGCATTATAACTTATTTTTCCAATCTGTGGAGTACATACTTGGGTATCAAGTTATAAACATTTACATTACACAAGTACCACAAGTTGAGTATGGAAGAATTTTGGAATTTCATACACATTTAATGTTTAAGAATTATAAATCAAGAAAGTTTTCTTGTAGATATTACCACATTTATTATTAATACTAGCTTATAACTTGTTGAAAAATCCAAGTTGCAGGATATCGTATGTGCTTGCATCAAATTTTTCGGATATTGTTTTTACTACCACTCAAAAACTCACCCTCTGAATAAATTTTCTTGTCACTACAGTATCCTTCAGGGGTATCCCGAGGGCCAAGCAGTCCACTTGGGGTCTCATGTTTGCAGAGGACCTCAAAATGTTGTACATTCTTTTTATTGTATCTCTTTGGCATATGTTTGTAAGACTCATTTGTGCATCATAGCCAATCCATCTTTTTATTGTATGTTATATTACTCTGCATTATACCATTAGTCAGTTGTGCATCAGTGTTCAGTTGTTTTTACATATACAACGCTTTGGCTATGACCATTTTTTCAGATTGCAGTTCAGCAAATTGAGATCATCATGATACTATACTCTCCACAGTTTTATTTGATGGTGATAATGTAGGCTCTGTAGCATTTTATATTTCTTTTGGCCTCTTCGAGTTTCAGTATTTTGTGATTTCAAGAGAGCTGAATAGACTTCGACCTAATAACATTTGCATAATCAGTATTCTTTTTTCTTGCCTCAGCTATAACTATGGAGCTTTAGGTGTTAGATTGATAAATTATGATTATGTAACCAGGGACGGATTATCCATTGGGGCAAGTTAGTTTCGGGTCCGAGAATAATCCTGATCAAAGGTCCCTAAAATATTGTTTATCCGGGGGGAGAGGGAATAAAATTTCATGCTAGAACCTAATGTGAAAAGACTGAATACATTCGTACTTATTTTTTAACTTGTTAAAGCACCATAAATAAAGTGTCAGATAATCGAGTTTTCGGATTACCAATTTTCGGATTCGTGACATTTTATTGCATTTATTGTTCAGATGCGGCCTTTCATGAAAGTTTGCTTGGGGGCTCGAAAAACCTGGGGATGCTACTGGTACCCATGCACCTTTTTGGGGCAAGAACTGATTGCCTACCAAATTTCAGCTTCTGAGGATTTATGGCTTTTGAAATATTTTTAGTCAGACAGAGGAACCCAACTCAGGATGTAGCTAGCACATACCCTCAAGAAAACTTTAGGTCACTAAGATATTCATGCACCTTTTTGGGGTAAGAATTGAATGCCTATCAACTTTCGGCTTCTGAGGCTTTATGCCTTTTGAAATATTTTTAGTCAGACAGAGGAACCCAACTCGGGGTGTAGCACATACCCTCAAGAAAACTTCAGGTCACTAAGATACTCATGCACCCTTTCGGGGTAAGAATTGATTGCCTACCAAATTTCAATTTCTTAGGCCTTATGGTTTTAGAGATATTTTTGCCTGGACAGAGAGTTATAACTGCTAATCATATATATATCATCAAGTTATGCTAAAATTTTCCTACCACTCATAAGGAAAACTTTATAAGAAACTTTTCTGAAATTTTTCAGAATATTCAAACACATCAAAATAATTTTATTAAAAATTTTCAAGTAATTAAACTCAGGAAAATTAGTGTGGAGCTTTGCGTTTCATAATCGGATTTCACATCTACCAGTCTGTTCCAGGGCTGTTATAAGCCAGTCCGGATAACAGAGGCTATATGAAAAACATTTCACATTTTGGCAGGGGTTTTTCTATTGCCTTGGAGGCGATCATGACACAAGTGGTTAGACTGCAGGTTCCTACAGTGAACTATGAGATATAGTTACATATTAGTGAGAGTTAAGTCCTGCTTTTCAGATGAAATCCATATATTGGGTTCTGTTCCTCTAGAAATCTGCACCAGAATCTAACAAAACCCGATTTAATAGGTGTAAGAATTTCATGCTACTTTTTCCAATAGAATACATAAGGGCATATTTAGGGAAAATCAGGGAGGGTGCTAAAGTACCCCCCTGGAAAATCGTTAATTTAATTTAAAGCCAATATGAGAAAGAAAAAAATTAAGAAAAATGCTGTTTGGAATTAGAACATTCAACCACAACATTGTTTACTTCTACATGTATATTAATAAAAACAATTTAAACTTGTACCTAAATGGAAAACTTAAGTTTATTAGATTTGGTATGTTTATGAATGTCCAATTTTTTAGGTTAGAACTCTGTTATGAAAGGGGGGGAAATTTTTTAAAGGTGGTACACACTAATTATAAAAAAAAAAAAAATTGTACATACTAATTTTTAAAAGTGGTATACACATTAATTTTTAAAATGTGATGCTCATACCTTCTATTCAAACTTACTTTGTAACAATACATATTTAAAGGTTGATAGTAATGCAATCAATTTCAGCACCCCTCTGGAAAAAATCCTGCATACATCCATGAAAATACATACATAAATAAAAATAATTCATTATATATCAGCCAGACATCATATATATGGAAATATTCAGAGAAAAACGTAAGTATAAGTGCAAAATGCAGTTTCAAAATATCTTTACTATATTTTTTATTACAGCAATATAACAGCAAATTGGATTATGTATACCCCCCCCCCCCCCCCATGTAATTAATGTGCATCTGAAATCAATGGGGATAGCCTATATTCTGCTATTAAAACAGATAATATATTTATATGCCAGTCAATTTTTTTTTCAGTTACTAGCATAAGGCAGAAAATATAATTAAAATATATAGACCCCAGATCACATGGACAAAACAGCAAAGCAAAGGGTTAGAAGAATGAACAATAGTTAAAAAAAATATCAGCAAACTTGATCTGGATGCTTTGAGTAAGGCATATAACAGGCGGCAAAGATGCATATATACAAAGAGCTAACGTGTTTGAATATTTAAAACATCTAGACTTTCACATTCTCACCTTATCATGCGAAGTAAAAAAAAAAATCAAATATTATACATATCAATAAGATTTTTTAACAAGCCCTGGAGAAAGTTATATAACTGTTTACTGAATTCAAAACTAAAATAATGAAAAATAGAAAAAAAAACATAGTGGCAAAACAACATGGAGGTAAAGGGAAAGAGTTAAAACTTCATGTTGATAAAATGCTTAACCTATTTCAGACAATTGCTCAGGTGGTGCTGGGGTAAGAGTCCCACAGTATAGTATGTATTCCTATGGCAAAAGGATCATAATAATATTTGTTTAAACTGGTAATTTTGCAGAAAAAATTATCAATTCACTGCAAATCAGATCTCAAATAACAGAATATGCCTACACATTCAAATTCATTTTACCTTTCAATTATTTTTTGTCTCCTTATATTCTGAGCCCTGTTCTACAAGGAAAAAATACTTATTACTTCTACTTATAATTAGAGAACTTTAATTTAAAGTAATAATCAAAAATACATATATACTTTCTTGTTGTATCTAATGAGAATAAATGAAACTTTACTAGCGCACCAGTGATACCTAAATATAATTTTCAAAAGATCAAGTTTTTCATCCATAATAGTTTTATCTCCTTTTCTCTAACTTTATGGGTTATAATGCCGGTCACTGAAACAAAAGTTAAGCAGAAGAAATTGGTTAATCATCTACTTAGATGGTCCTGACAAGTTCATATGCTTAGTTTTTCCAAGTATGTAACTTAAATATGGTGCAATTTCTTCGAAGAAATTCTCCACGTAAGGCATTCCTCTCATAGCACCATCAACACATCTGTCCCTTACCAATAAAATATTTTCTTCCAAAATAGGAAAGTAGGTTATAAGATAAATTTGTAGGAAATTTCAAGCAAATATTTCATCATATTTGTATTGCCTTGCCATAGAGTGCTAAAATCATACATAAAAAATGAAAATTTTTAATGAATTTATGATTTGGATAATTGGTTTTTAAAAAATATACTTTTGGATTAATGTGGAACCTAATGTTAGTTTTGAAATAGAACACCAATGTTTCTTGCTTTAAAAATAAAAATGTTGAGTTACTCTACTTGTGATTATCAAACCCAAGATGTTCTTTGGTTTGATAATCAAAGCAAAGAACATCTTGGTTTGATTATCAAACAAAGATGTTTTTTGGTCTATCATCAAAAATAGCTATCTTTGGATTAAATTGGACTTTAGATTTAGAGAGAATTTTTATTTTCTTTCAGGCTCAAAATGTTTAGAAAATATTTAGAACTATTACATCAAAATCATTTGAAAACTTCCTACTCAACAAAATAAACTCTCTCCAGTTCCAATAGAATTTTATACACAAACAAGATAGTATGTGGTACATGATTAGCATGGAATCCACTAATCAATCTTGTAGTGGTGAAAGTTAAAAAATCTACAGCAGCAAGGATCAATGTAAAGGGTTGCAATAAATTACTAGCAATATGTAGTCAACCACTGTTAAACCATCCTCCTTGTATACAGTCCACTAAATGGCATAAACAAAATTATGTTGAAATTTATAACTGCTATCTCATTAAAAAAAATAAAAAACAGCCTTTTAGCACATTCAAAAAATTTTGTCAGTAAATAATTTATTCAAACTGTTGTTAAATAATATGAAAATTCAAATACTTTATTATTATATACTTTATTAGGTATAAAGCAAATATTTACATATATATCAACATGTTTTGGAGGCAAAAATAAGCTTTTTTTCATCAAGGGTAACAATTAAAAAACTGGTTCATATTTTTTAGCCAGTTCTAACAGTTTTGCCACATAGAACAATTTTGCCGTGTTCATGCGGAGTACGATCACGTTAAACATGTGGGTCCGAAAGTCCTTCCGAGAGGTTGGTGGTAGGGGAAGGAGGGTACGGTCCCTGTGGATGCCTCCCCCACTGGGTTCCGGTCTAAATTGGGTGGCACTTCCCGACCGTCCAAACAGTTACCTTACACCTTTCTGGTAGGTCGGACGGTCTGGGTCTCAACATAGAACAATTTTGGAATAAACAAGCAATTTTGATATTATTTTAAATGTTGTCTATATTTCCTAATAAATTACTCTTTTTTATTTTTAACTATTATTATTTATATATAATTAGATTTGGGAAGCATTTTAAATTTTTAGTAGATGGATGATTTCAATAAAAATGTAATACACACTGATTCTGGAGTTCTAATGAAATCAATTAACATAATTTCCAGTGCAATAGATCTCCAAAGGCCAGTGGGATTAGTTTCTCTCAGGGGAGAACTAACAAAGAAATTCCCCACTTCATGTGCGTAATCCTTCCTTAATAGAGCTTTCCAATACAACATCACACATGCTATCCTCAGCTGTGGATACCTTTGTAGGACGCTGATCCTATGGGATTAGCATGGGGTAAAACTTTAGATGTTTATAAAACACATTTTCATATAGATTTAACAGTAATCTTTTAAATCCATGATTGGTATTGAAGTAACTAATTAATTAGAGTGCAAAAATATACTATTAATGCCATTTTTATCTTTACAATATCAACTTTAATATTTTTTCGTTTTTGTTTTAAATGCCAAGTGGGTGATTTTAAATAACACTGGTGCTCTCCAGGAGAATTATAGCAAATTTGGCAACAATTGTGAGCCTTGGCATTACATGTCGGTGGTATATGGAATCTCGAAGGATATCTGAACTTTGTACCCAATTTAATTACTAATACCCCATACATTGTATTCTCGGAGAAAATCTTTAGAACTTGTTAATACAGTTTTGGAATCCAAAATATATGGATCAATATCATTTATGATAAGATTTTTATCTTAACAGCATTTTGCCTTTGCAGCATTCATGTTAACAGTCAGGTTACCTGTCCTACATCCATGGTTGCTATGTTGTTATCAAAGCTAAGGTCATGTGATGTTGTTGAAACCCAGACCGTCCGACCTACCAGAAAGGTAGGTCATGTGATGTGGAATGCTTTATAGTTTTTCTTTCTGGCCTTCATTCTCTTTCTTAAAGAGAGAAACCCCAGAGAGAGGTCAGATTAGCAACCAGGTACTATAATATCCAATCTCTCCTGAATGTTTTCTGAGGTATGATTTCAGTATATTTAAACACTTGGGGATGCAACACATAAAAGTTTTTCCATGATTTTTCATGGGTACCTACTAGTAACAACATAAAAATCAGAAGCTGTAATTCATTGCTTACTTAAAATCTATAAAAAAAAGGGGGGGAAATAATTATTTTCAGAAGTTGGGTGTACTTGCCAATACAACTCAATGAACTGGCATCTGCATATTTGTCAAAAAATGCACACTAATAGGTGGTTAGTTAAACAATGGTTCAATGCATATATAATTTAAGCAAATTAATTGCAAACTATAGAGAATAGAAAAACTATGTGTATATAGACAATACTACAAATGCAATGCTGTTAATGTGATCTTTCCTTATTTATTTTTAATCATTTACAACATTCTGTACAATATTAGGTTAAGGTAAAAACAGGTAGCAAAAAACAATGTAAAAGGTCCCCAAACTTATAACAATGTAAATAAATCACACATTGACAAATTAAACATTTTCATACAAATATTTCAATCATGTAACAATAACAGTTGGAGTACAAAAACATGATAGTAAATGGAAAAGTATGAGATCAAAGTTTAGGATGGAATATTAGGATGAAATAAAGTGAGTGAAAGTTAATTTCTAATATGTCAAAGATAAAATTTCATTTATTTTACACACATTGCTAATTAAACTAGAACTTTTTGCTAATATGAAACTCAACTTTTTTTTTCCAGAAAATGGAAAGGAAAATATTTTAGCATTAAAAGCCTGTATGTTTTTTGTTACATATTAGGAATCAGAGTATATTTTTTGTTGAATATTGAACATACTAAATATGCAAAATTTGTAAATTTATATTTACCAAAGGCAAATACTTATCAGGATTTTATAGTTAACATTTTATATCTTGAAATAAAATGATGGAAAGCAGGAAGAGCGATAGCAGACTTGCATATAAAGCATTTCTGGGGTTTGTTCTTTATTTAGATTCTTGATCCTCATATTTTTATATCTGGAAATGAAATAATAGAACACAGAAGGAGCCATAGTAAACTTATATGTAAAGCATTTCTGGAATTTATTATTTATGTAGATTTTAGATCCTCATTCTTTAGAGTTGATTATTATACTGTAATTTAGGAGAGTCAAAATATTTTTGATGACCCCTACATTTGTCTGCTCCGATATTCATAACTAAAAACATGGTAATTTTTATAATAAACAGAAAAAAAAAATCATATCACAGTTCCTGCATTAAAACCTGATGATTTCACATGCTGCTATAGTTTCTAATTAACAGGATTGTAATGTTTAACAATTCATGAGCTATCTAAATCACATTTTAACATTTTATTTTTTTAATATTCGGCATTTTAATATTCAATATTAGAACCAGGCTTTGTACAGGAGGTCTTTAGAGGCACCAAAGGAACTGAAAAATTTGCAGGTAATTATTTTATATTTTCATAAAAAATATTTATCAAAGCTTAGACACAAAATAAATATCTTATTTTTAATTAAAAATCAAAATAAAAATTTACAAGGATTTTATTTTAATCTTCAATGTATTTTCTTGTACAGATACCACAGACCTTAAAATAGGACATTGTCATGACCTTCATAATCATTGTACACCTGTCATATTATAGGACATATACAGTACTACTATGAAATAATGTCCTGACCTAATGTACTGCTAATGTCCTAATTTACTGCTATGGTCATCTTTATGAAAAGGATCCACCAGGCCCTGAGCATCACCATATGTAAATCAAGTGTTGCCCATCCCTGAATTATCATTCTTTATTCAATATAATAATAAATAAACTTATTTTGTTGGTAATGAGACTGCTGGTAGGGATGGAATTATTATGGTAAAATATATGCATAACTTAAAATACTTATTAATGCATTTATCAAATACTAGATTCAAGTCCATTATATGATGGGGTGCATAAAGTTATGTAAAGATTCCCATGCACTCATCTTCTGAATTTGCATTACCCGGGCAAATTCAAACCAGGCTCACTCACATTAAAAATTAATTATTATACAACCCCGGATGAAAATAAATTACTATACCATCCCTAGCAAATCTCAATTAATTTATGACTCCCTAGACCAGTGATTCCCAACCTTTTTTGTTTGGAGGAACTCTTGAAATATGTCATAAAATCTCAGAGAACTTTTACTGGATGACAAACATTAGGTTCGATAGGGGTAAGTCACAAAATAAACATGTAAAGTAGTAGGGTTAATAAAACGCAATTAATTCATAATTTTGAATAAAATATTACAAATGTACTTACAATATCTATATAAACGTACAATATCTATATAAATGTACTTACAATATCTAAATGTACAATATCTATTTATTAATTACTATTAATAAAAAAAAAAGAACTTGAGGGATTGTACTAGAGGTACATCCGCAATGCTGAATATGTCTTGTCACACAAGTGCTTATAAATGAAACAGCGGTTTAAATAAAAATTTCATTAATTTCTACAAACTAGGCAACAGTGGTCTACGATATAGGAAATAAGTTACAAGTTTATTATATTATGAAATGTTAATTAAGTACTAGAATTAAAAAAAAAATAAAAGCTTAGCAATTTGATTATTGCCTGGTAATTTTTATCTTATTTCACATTCAGCTGCATTCCTCTCTGGAGTACGTTACACTGATGAGTCATCCCTCCTAACATGTGTACATTCTTGGCCTAACACTTGATACCACTGCAGTCCTGCTCCGGCTATTACATGCAGAGCTACAATCTTTCAAAATCTTACCTTTTTTTGTCACACCAATCTGCAGACATGGCCCCATACTAGGTGCCAACAAAAAGATTCTTTTATTAAAAAAATATATATTTTTTCAATTTACATCTATCTGGTTTACTAATTAAACAAATATTGTGAATATTTTTATAATGATTTTCCGTTAATATAATTATCACTTTAAAACTTTTATAATTTTGATACTTTGATCAATTACAAAAAATGTGGGAAGTTGAGCAATTTTTTTTTTTTTTTCAAGCTTTTGCAAATTCTTGCTAAAACACAGTGTTCTGCAAAATCCTGGTTTGGAATCACTGACCTAGACCCTTAACAATACATACCTGTCCTACAAATAGTAAAGCTCACAATATTTTGAATCAAAAATATTAAATTAATAACTCCCACCAAGTGATAGGGATTATCAAAGAAATTGAACACATCTGGGATCAAAATATTAAAAAAGAACTTTAAAATAAAGAAAAAGTTTATTTTCTGTATTGTATTTTGTATATTTATATTTGATTTTCATGTAATATGTTTATTTCCCTCACAGCAATGATCGTCACATGTGTAACAGTGACATTGTAGTCATGTGACACCTGGGTCACAATGTGACATCATATTTGTGACTTCTATGCAACATTATGTATTCGTAACTTTG
Organism: Amaurobius ferox; assembly: GCA_951213105.1. Lineage (NCBI taxonomy): Eukaryota > Metazoa > Arthropoda > Arachnida > Araneae > Amaurobiidae > Amaurobius > Amaurobius ferox. The sequence continues at coordinate 52,868,101 of OX578151.1, forward strand.
TTACATCATTGTGACCATATTCTGCGACGTTTCCACAATTTAATTAACACGTAACAATGTGACGACATTACAATGGCAATTACAGTGTGACGTCACAAACAAGTTAATATGCGACATCGCAAACGACCATGAAAATGACCAAAATGACTTTGCTTTGACCTCAATATGACATTGCCGAAATGTACTATGATGTCCTGTGACGTCCCAAAGTCACAGTGTGACGTACATCTTACATCACTGTGAAAAAAAATGCTGTTAGGGTTTATGCTTCTTCACTTCGTATGGATTTACTTTTTGCTAAATGATTATTTGTAATATAAAAATTTATTTTATAGGTTGGCTGTATACATAAAACTCTATTTCCAATAAAACTTCTAAAAAGTTAAAATAAAATTACAATGAGCTTATACCATGTCATATGCCTCTGAGGAAGAGCATTTTATGCCTGAAAGCACTCAAGGAAATCCAATGTAATTTACATCCTGTGGGCTAAAAATTTTTTTATTAAAAACATTTTATTCATTTTAAAGTTCTCTTAGTAAATTGAACTTAATTGTTCAAGATATAAGTTTTTGTTGATTCGGCTATACTTAGACAATTTGGCAATATTTTCTAATAGTCGCCAAGCATTACAGACAAGTAGAGAAGGACTTTTCTTATATATAATAAACACATATTGATACATTTTTTTCAACATATAATCAAAATGTATCTTTCGAATTACTCTTTCAAAACAATGTTTTTAATCTTGCCATAAAAGTGTAGTGTAACAAACTCATTTTATTGTTTCTAATAAAGTGTGCGTACATTTATATTGCTATAACTATTTTCAAGTATCCTATGGTACTTAAATGAAATAAATGACTATGATTCTCTTATTGCACTAAATAGACAATGTAAAGAATGGGAATTTTCTTCACCGAGTTTACAACAAATGTTGTATTATGATAAATAATTTTATTTTTAAAACAATAAATTATAGTATCTATTAAATTATAACATATAGGCCTATCTTGTTTCCTCATAGAACATGTTCATTGTTAATATGGCACTTTTAAATTATATTCATGTTTATTTTTGGCAAATATGCAAAATATGAAGAAATTATTTCAAAGTTGGTAATACAACACTTTCACATTTTTACTATTTGACATTCACATTTTTTAAGCCAAACACAAATCTACACTTAATAAATGATGGTGCAAATATGCTTTTAGGCATTTACTATGTAAATATGCTTTTAGGCATAGCCAAGTGGGAAAAAATCAGTGATTTGCTTCATAGCAGTAATCTGGAATATAACCCGCCATATTAGCAAGGTATGCCTGTATAACTATGTTACCAACAACTAAAACATAATGTATACTTATGAAAATGAGTTCAAACCGGTAAGTCATGCAATAAAATGTTTAAAATTCATTTTGGAGTATACCAAAAATTAACCAGCTTTGAAAATATTAAGTGATAAAATTTTAATTCTGAGATTATTTGACACAGATAAAATACAATTATAAATGAATAGCCATACTGTGAAATTAGCACCTGTATATTATCTTTAGGCATAACCGAGATCTTGGAAAAAAGGCAGTGATCAAATGGGAGATCCATGGTGTTAGATATTTCTTTTGGCAATATGAAGTCTGTTTGTTCAATTTGTTGGTTTGGGGATTATAACATTCATAACTAAAGGGGTTATTATCCGTGCTAGATTCAGAATCAGTTTTAGGGGGTAGGGGATACATTTTAATCTTGTAATCTCTTAATACAATTGCTTAGCTTTAGTCGGAATTAATGAAAGTGAAACAATATTACACAGAATTATTCAACACTGTAGCCTTTAATTAGATAGACTGAGAAAGAAAAAATAAAATACATAAATTTGTATTATTATTTTTCAGGTCTATTCACCGTGCGCACCTTCATTGCATATTCATCTACCATAATTTTTGGATTGATTAATATTGATCTATGGACGTTCAAAAATGCAGCTATACAAAATTAAAATCAATGTGCGTACTACAGTGGAAAAACACTCTACAGATTAAGGTGCAAGATTATTTCATTCTTTTCTTTGGGGGGGGGGGGGGCAGAAGCTCTTTAGATCCCCCAGGATCTGCAAATGGTTATCAATCCCCAAACCCCACTTCATCATTAATAACATTTACACAGCACTTGACAATATGTTGTAGTACAACACCCTATAGTAGTTATATTTTTTCATTTTATTTTCAAGCTTTTGCATTTTAGATCCATTTTATTAAAAATAATAGTACAATATTACATGTTTTAATCTAATTCTACATTTGGCAAAAAATTTATCAATTAATAATGCAAACAAGACAAATAAAATGAAAAAATATTTCATATATTTTTTGGTTAAATCACAACTTTTCTTAATGATAAACTAAATATTAATATCATAAAAGATCAAATAAAAATAGATAAACAATAAAGCTTAAAAATACATACACCAAAAGTAAAAGCTACCCATACAACATATTAAAGTGTTCAGCAAACAAGTATTATGTTTCTTGTTTAAATGCTACAAAAGGTTTTTATTTATGGTCTAGAGATTTTATATTGGTAATAAAATACAGCAATGTTTGTAGGAACAATGACAAAGCACTTTTGTAGCATGGCAACAGTTACAAGAAAAAATCCTTCATTACACAATGCTGATATTACATTATTAGTTCTTTATAGGAATAACTGCCTTATATAAATTAAAGAGACAATATAAATCACATTTAGACCTTTTCTCACAAAAAACAATTCACAATTTATACAAACTCTTGCAATGTAAAACAATGTAATGTAAACTTAATTTACTAACATGTTTGAAAATCATTTATATCATGGCAATGAGACTACTACTTAAGGAACATATTGAAATAGTACACTATCATAGTACTGAACTATAAAGTAATGTGTAAAAATCATTTCAATTCTTTCAGAGAAAAAAAATGACTAGATTTATCAAAAAAATAAAATCACTTTATGCAAAGGATAGGAAACATTATGGCTATGCTTATTTAAAAATAAAACCACTTTGAACAAAGTATAAGGAACATTATACATAATTAGGCATAAATTAAATTGCAGTGCATCATAGATGTTGAAAATACATGTTGAATCTCATGTGTTAGTGCTTAAAAGACCGACAAATCCAAAATAAAAATGATGAAATAGGTCACATTATGTAACTAAGCCTATCTCATCTCTTGGCTTCGGGCTTGTTTTTTTTAGCACTGATGAAGGAGGGGATTTATCCTTCTTCAATGAACCCATGATTCAGTTACCCACCATTGCAATGTAATTTAACTTGCACTTAATTTTGTTACATAATTTTTGCCATGACTAGATTTATTTCAAAAGTACAAAGATAAATAATATAATTTTACGATACTTTTTCGATGTTCAACAAGTCGAAGTTGGCAAAAATGTGGCAGCGTCTTGAAAAAAAAAAAAACTTAAAAGTAGACTCTTGATTATTCATATTTACATTATCTCAAATAGAAAATTATTTGATAGGCGAAACTAAGTTAAAGTTCACTTCTATAATAATCATTGTCATATGAAAAAAAAAAATGAAAAAAAGAAAAAAGAAAAAAAAAATGTTTATATCCTTTCATGAGCTTTAATTCCCATGTTATTTTTTACATTTAACTTTCAAGGTGTTGAGGTTTTAAAACATGTTTTTCTCTTCAAAATCGCAGAAATTTTTTTTTTCGAAAAATAACACTTTATAACATATTAAAAGCAGGGCTTTTTTCTCTAAAAACAAAAAATTAGCCAGTACTCTAATAAAATAATGTGCTAGATTCAAATCTGTGGATATATTTGATTTATAAGTAAAAAAAGATGGGAGGGAGTTATTATTTTATTTCATTTGATTTGCACTTTACATACAGACCAGTTTAAATTAGAAATAAATATATATAATACATATTAAAGAATATTCTAAATTTTAGACATGCTGCTGAAATTTTTTTGCACCGATTTCTTTCTTTGCTTTTCGTATCAGTAGCCAGATATATACGATACACCAGTAAATTTTTGCATATTGACTATAATTTGTTATTTAAGTTGTTTACTAGTATGCAGTCTATGTTAGCTCGTATGAGCAATGGCTTGTGCCAGCTAAAAAAAAAGCACTGACCATAAGAACATAAAAATTAAAATACACTTATACCCCACTTTATGTACACCTGCTTAATATGCTTTTTGTTATAATATACTTTGAACATGTGTACCAACTTTTATAATGCAAATTACAGTCCTGATAATCCGAGTCCCGGTAAATCAAATTCTGCTTAATCTAAAGTCATTTAAAGAACTTTTCAGTGTGTTTTTCTTCTTAACACATATTCTTTTATCAGCTTCGCAGAAGTAACAGAGGTGACATTTGATGGCTTGAGACGTAGAAATGACCTACAATTGGCAAATGTTTTCCCCATCCCTTTGTTTCCTCAATCCCCTCCCTGTATTCCTTCACAACACTCAAATTGTGATTTGTTCAATGGTACAAAGGCTTGTGGTTTGCCCAAATGTAATCAAGTTGGTTCCAAATCTTCTAGACCAATTTTTCCTAATCTGTTGTTATTGTTTCCAATCCCCTTGGTGTAGGAAAGCCTACACCGAGTCCAAAAGACCCTGCCGCAAAAGAGAATCACAGACAAATTCCTGCTCAACCGACAGCTATCTCAAGGAGATGCCCATACATTTCAGGAGGTGAGCAGGAGAAGCAGGAAGGGAGCAAGGATAAGCAGGAAAAGACTTCTCCCCCTCTACGAATTTCATACTACGAAGGTGTCCGCTTCTAGGTCATGCCATGGCCGTTTGGAGGGGTCTAGACCTCTTGCACTGCACAGAGAGGCCAGGGCTCTTTGCGGCGTAGCAGTGGTGGACAGGGGAAGTACGCCAAGAAGAAATTATTTTAATTTTGTGGAGGGAATGAATTTCCGAAGGACACAAGACAGAAGAACTGGGGACAGGGTAGTCACACCCTTTTCTAGCCAGCTCATCAGCGATCTCGTTTCCAGGCACACCGACATGTGATGGTATCCACTGGATACACACAAATTTCCTCTGACCAAGCTTTGCCAAATTGGAAATAATACTCTGATCAGTCCTCTCCATAATCTTTGGCCAATTTTTTAAATATTGAATGGAGCTTCTGCTGTCCATCAGGATCCAGATACTGTCCCTATCAGAACAGAGTGCATGATCAAGAGCACTACTGATAGCGATAAGTTCCGATCTAAAGACAGAACAGTGGTCAGCATTTCTTATGCTGCTTCTAATAATACCCTCGGAAGTGTTAATATAGATTTCCTAATCTAATATACTTTATTGATCTGTGTTCTATCTCATAACTTAAGTAGCCTGCTGATATTTGCCAACATATTCTGAGAACTTCATGCAAGAGGACCATAAAAATACTATTTACACTAAAATAAATAATAAAAAAAAAGTTGCTATAATGTTTATTAAATTTATTTTTGATGCTATTTCATTGATTATTAAAAATCATTTCTACGAGATTTATGTTCATATTTAAGTTCATTTATATCAGCATCATTCTCTTGTTTTGAAATTCTGCTTAATCCGAGTTTTCAGTAATCCAAAATGATTCCGGTATTAATTACCTTGGTTTACAAGACTCTACAATATTTCTCATACTCACTTAACATACAGGTTTACTGGTCCCAATCAGTGCATTATAGAAGGGTATAACAGTAATTAATAACTAGGAAAAGAACACGACTGAATAATAAAACATAAGACACAGTAACACAAAACTTAATTGGCAGAATTGTGAACTTATATTTTTTTTCAAAATGACAATATATAAAGATTGGTGGTTGATAAGGGAAAAATTAAATGCTTATGTTCAGTATATTTTAGTTGTATACAAGTAGTTAGTTGTATACTAGTTATATTTTTAAATATGATTTATTTATTTTTCATTTATCAATTCAAATAATTATGAGTCTACTGTGCTGAGAATTAATTTAACTATTAACAAATAATACAATATTACAGGCTTTAATAAATAGTTAATATCTACCACATTTTTTATTCCAAAATAATTTAAAATTTGTAATATGGACGTCAAGACATGATTTATCAACTTGCAATAACTATTAATGAACAAGAGTCAGACTCACAAGAAAATGTAAATGATGATGCACACAGTGATGTCAATAAATATTATTGAAATAGTATTGATGCAATTATGTAAAGGAGTTCTGCAATTAAAAAAAAATCAACTATACAACTCTTAAAGAATACAGACTAACATGTTATCTTCTTTTAACATAAATGCCATATACATACAATACAAACTTGTAAACAAATCACCTTATATTCTAATATAGAACATTATTCTAATACATGCATGTAAATATTTGGTATGGATAGAAATCTTTGGTATAGATAGAAAGTAATGAGCACAAGACTGTAATTGAAGCTAATATTTAAACTATGTAAAAATCTATGTCAGAGGCTTAAAATTTTATTAGCTAACGCAAGAAGTTTCTAAATTATAAAAATGGAGGGAAAGATATATTGTAGATTAGACTTAATATCATTGAAATGGTGAATATTTATAATATATATGAAAGTCAAACGCATGCCAGCTTTTTCTAAACTAAAGATTTACAAACTACATAAACAAGAAATGAGATACTTTTTGAACAAGATTAGAAAAACACTGGTTATTATTCTGCATTCATAATAACAAAAATATTTTCCCAGCTATTTTCTATTCTCTTTGGGAGGGGGGGGGGGGGGGGGCAGGGCTGCCCATCATAGGGGAGAACCACTCAAGAAGGCATCAGGAGGAGGTCAGGTCACTTTTTTTTAAAACGAAGACATGAAAGATTCACGAGAGGAAAATTAAATATGCTGATCACCTATTATAAATGTTTGTAGGGACTCTGGGAGAATATATGAGCTAGTAAGATCCATATTTACCATATAAGCATATTCATACCCACTCAATATGGTAGTCCATAAATATGCTGTAATGATGCATCATTTGAAATTACAACACAATTCCTCCAATTTAAGGTTTCAGTGATAATAGACCGTGAAAATTGTAATCCGCTGTTGCCAACTAAGTAAAATAAAAGTTGCAATATTCTCTTACAATATTGATTTATAAACAAAATAGAGAAAACTTGTATCAGGAAGGTCTAAAATTTTCTAATATGTGAGGTAAAATGGAAGATTTTAAACTTATTCAGTTTTTGAAACATGAAAATTTATATAAAATTAATGAAAGATACTAAAACTTAAAACTTCGCTAAAATTTACAAATAGGGATTTCTCTCAACAAATTATAGGAATTTTTAAAGCAAAATTTGAGGTTCCATTTAAAAAAAAAAAATTCCATGAGGAGGGGGGGGGGGGGGGGGGTAAAAAAAATCAGGAGTTGCCCAAAGATTGGAGATTGGGGCAAACTGTTCTAACTTGGGAATCCAGGGAAAATCCTAAGGAAATCAGCAGAGTATTTATAATGGTAATTTTTGAAAAATATTAATAACTTAGTGACTATTTCTTTATCATTAGTAGTAATATCACAGAAACACTATTCTTACAAGTGTATTAATTGTGGTAATCTAAGTTGTTGCACTTAATACTAAATTTGAAATGAAAATATTCTCTTCCATGAATGCAGCTTTATTGACAGGGGCTCTTCCAACCTTGTTCAAACAGTACATGACATGGTATTTTCAATGATATGACTAGGTTCAAAATAGTTCATTCACAGTCCTGTATTAAATACAGAACAACTAAATAAGTTCTTATCAAAACATTGACAATTACGGCAGTTGAGTTCATTTCTTCGACAACTTAACATTCGATGCTTTTACAGAATAATTAGCTTTTGCAGCAAAATATGCAAATAAATACCGGGCAAATAGGACATAATGCCCATAAGAAACAACCATACATAAATATTTCTGGTGCATAATTAAAATTAAAAATATCTTGATTCAAAAATAATTTCAAATCATTCTTCTAATATTTAAGTGCGTATTTCAATCAGTATTTATGAACAAAAATAATTTAATATTTTTTTTATAAAATGTAATGACAACCAAAGATAGAGAAATTCTGAAATATTAAATGTTTAGAATGTTTCACTATTCTAAAATGTTCTATAATGTCTAAAGAAAACAAGAAAGATTTAAAAGAAAAATAAATATTTTAGCATTTATTATATGTTTAATATTTTAATATTATATTCAGCTATTAGATTTGATTAGCCTTACTTTAATAATACATATTAGCTTTACTTTAATATAAATATTTCTATTTAATTCAGAAAGCATCTTATCATATGTAATTTATATTTGAAGCATTTGCGATAGCAAATATGCAAATTTTATTCCTTTCAGTTTTAAAATTATGAATAAAATGCATATAAATACTTTTATATAATTAAAAAATAAAAAGAAATATTTATAAATAGAGCAAAACTACACACCAGAAACATTTATTTGATTCACAAAATTTATAATTTTACTTTGAACAAAACACAAACTTTAAGTTAATATGTAACATATTTAAAATAACTATCTTATTTATGAATCAAATGATTAGGATACAATTTAAATGTCATTAAAACATATAACACACCATTAAAATATCTAAAATAAAAACGTAACATTCACATCTTAACATAATACTAAAATTAATTTTCTAAAAAATATTAATACACAATTATAATTGATAACATTTAATTTTTATTTTCATCCAAATGACTTTTCTTTGAGAGTGACTATTGAAAAAGTTCCAAATGAATATTAAAGACATTTTAAAATTTATTAAAACTGTTCATATGCAAAATAACACTATATGAGCAGTTAGTCATAAATTTAAAACTTAAATGAGCATAAAAAATAAAACTTAAATACAACAAAAATTATTTCACACCTAACATAGAGCACAATGTACTTTTAGTATCTATTTTTCTGAAACAGAAATTATATACACACAGAAATTCTAAATAATAAATAGATTTGATCTTAAAAAAATAACAGCATATATTTAATTATTTTCAATTTATTTGGCAATGTACCATACTTCATGAATTTCTTATCTGAAAGGAAAAAAAAATACATATAACAAAAACACAGGTTTAAAAATATCAATAAAATATTATGTATTTCCTAGAATATAAAAAAAAATCATTATAATTAAAGATTTTCTGAAAAATGCCTTCTTCGTTTTTTCCCCCGATAAATGCCTATTTTGGAATGTTTTGGAATTTTTCTGTGTTTTAACACGTTCGATGCAACTACGAGAATACTCATAGTTGGTAAACTGAGTTCACTTGCCAGTTACGAAATAACTCGTTATTGATTGCCTTATCTAAATCACCGACTACAAGTATTACCGTAGCAAATGTATGCAATGTTTAGGTGTTTGGTGTACAGGAAGGGACGAAATAATACTCTTGACGTACTGGAATGGATCATTTATTTCTCAAAATGTAGATACAATAACTAAAAGTTTAGAATGCAAAAACATATCTATTCACAATATATTTTGAAGAATACAACAGATAAAATATATTTTTATTATATTATGTTGAAATTTTAATAATTATAATGAAACAAAAATGCAGATAGGATCTTGGCACGTGTGAACGAAAGCACCATATCAGCTTTGGCAGTGAACATGTTAAAGTCTATTTAGTTATATTTACATTTCATTTTTAACTAGAAAAAAAAATTAATTTCTGAAATCTTGTGTTTCTTTGGAATCAGTGAAACATGACCCAAAACTATTTCCTCCCACTTTCAGCGAATTCCCAGTGAATCTGCTTTATTAAAATGTATCTGGATGAATGTTACAATAACATTTTGCATCATATTAGAAAAGTAATTGGCGTAAAAAAATAATCTGATGTGTGCAGCATATGACTTTCCCTAAAAATTAATTTTCTTATTTTTTATTTCATGATTCATTAAATTGAGTTTAATTGCAGAAAATGGCATGGATACTTTTCTGATATTATATTTAATTGCAGTTTTAATGCATGTTAGTTTCATTTGGCATCTTAATGCAATCCAAAGTGTTCAGCTCTTTAAAATTTCAGAAAACTAAAATATCTCGAGAATGGTTCATCCTAGAGTCATGGGATCAGTCTTATTCACTGTGCTGTTAAACATTATATGAAGAACAATTACTTAATATATTTCAGCAATTTTAGTCACTTATTCCACATTTTCATGATCTTTGCGGGCCATTTCACAAAAAAAGGTTGGTTATTATTTTCCGAATCAAACCAAAATCTAATCAGTATCAAAATAACCCTCAAGGGATATAACTACTAAATTTTAAAATATTTCATTAAATAATTTTCTCACTACAGAGAAAAATATCTTCAATTCCCCGAAATTAAAAAACTTCCAATATCTCCAGAATGGCCCATCTTAGAGTAATGGAGTTGATCTTATTCTTTTTGTTGTAAAAAATTACATATAAAATATGCATGTAATTGATAAATTTGTAGTGTTTTATTTTAGATCTTGACGATTTTTGCAGGCCAATTCATGAAAAAGGCAGATTCTTATATTTTTAATCGTACCGAAATTTAATCAGCACCACAATAACCCGCAAGCAATTTATCTACCAATTTTGCAAAATTTGGTCAATTAGTTTTTAACCTAGAGTGGATACACATGATTTGTGTGGGCCATTTCACAAAAGAAAGGCGGGTTCTTTTTTTCTCGAATCATACACTAAAATCTAATCAGCACCAAAGTCACCCACAAGTAACTTACCTATAAAATTTTATGAAATTTGGTCAATTAGTTTTTGAGTTACAGTGGATAACATACATTGCACAGACACACACACAGGCACACACACACAGACCACACTAAAAATAGTTTTTTCATATTCTAGAGTTCCCAAAACATGTATATCTGTCAAAAACTCACGTTGCAATTTTCTATAAGATTCCAATACTTTCCCTATACATTAGCATATATTGTAGGGAAAGCAAAATGGATATCTACTGATGAAACTACTAATACAATATGAAGATGTTATTATTGGTACTATGGATACAAGTCTAAACTTTCCTTGATGAAATCTGAACAGCTAGACAGAACAGCACTACTGTTGTCCGGTTATTTACAATTGTGTTAACAAATGTGCATGGCTAGATGAAATAAAACCCAAAAATGTTCTTTTATTCCTGACTGGTACAGCACCCTACATGAAGAATACTGTGAAAGCAGTCAAAGTTTTACTTCTATCTATGTTTCATGTACTGGTATTGATTATGCACTGTATGGAATTGCGGAAGAAATGGAACAAAATCAATCTTCTTGTATCAAATGTTAAAAAGATATTTCTTAAAGTTTCTTAAAGAATTCAAGCCTTTAAGAAAATGGCAGCAGATCTACCACTGCCTCCAAAACCAGTTGTTATGAGATGGGGGTAATGGTTATTAGCAGTTATTTACTATTGCTCAAACTAAAAGTTTCTGAAATTGTCAATAGATTTTCGGACAAAGAAGCTGTATCTGTTAAAAAGAACAAATTAGTGCTCGACAGCTTCAAAGTACAAAATAAATTGACCTTTATTTCAACACATTTTAAATACACTTTCTGAGCCAATGCAATTGCTTGAAAAGAGAAATATTCCATTGTTGGTATCATTGCAAATTGTAACCTATATTGTAAAAGACTTATTTTCCTGGTTAAACAGGTGTCATATCATCAGGAAAAAGTGTAACAAGAAAGATCAATCATGCTTAAAGCATTGATTATGAAACACTTTCCAACTTCAATGCAATTTTATTTAAGTCTAAAATGCAATACATTCCTCGGTAATATTTTGAAACTTATCACAATACTGCATTAATTTATTATATTTGAAAACTTAAACCTTCATCGAAAAAAATGAACTTCATTCAAATGACGGCATTGAAATATAAATTGCCTGGTTTAAACATCTCTAAAATGTTATACATTCCTCGGTAATAGTTTTAGAATTATCATAATACTAAGATAATTTATTATATTTGAAACTTTCATCGAAAACAACCGAAATTCATTCAAATGACGTCATAGAAAAAATAACACGCCTGGATCTCTCTATAAAAACAGGATTTCATTCATAACTTTCTCCCATTCATTTCATTCATCACAATACTATAATAATTTATTTTATTTAAACATTTTGTTTAAGACCATGGAGCTACAAAAAATTAAACTCTATGCTTGAAACTTCATCGAAAAAAATCGTCCTTCTCTTTATGAAATCAATTAATATTTCATTCATATCAGCCATGCAGACTCCATGGACTAAATTATTTTGTGTTAAAAAAATACAGGAATTCTAATACAACTCATTCTATATATTTTGCTGTTTATATTTTACATAGGTGAAAAATAGGCTTAGTTGTAGAAATAATCAAATTTAGATGAGCATTTAAACTCAAATATATTGTCATTGCGTTGTTTCAGTATATAGATGCACAGAATTTAAGCAAAAATAAAGTAGTTTTAGGACGGATACAACACTCAATATGAATTAAAAAGAAATTTAAAAAATCACGTTTTTGAAACAAGATGGATGCCATATATCATTTTGAAGTGGGTCATATGATCGTTTCATATCATGGTCACGTGATCGTTTCATATAAGAGGTGTAATTATTATTTTAATTTTTATTTAAAAAACTACTGAATATATTTTGCTGAATTTTTTTTTATATATTTTATGGAACAATTTGAATATTATCTAAAATTTTCGAAGCAATTTGTGAATTTTAAATCCGCTTAAAAAATGTTTGAAAAATTAGTTCCCATAGGGCTCAATGTATTTCATTTTTTCAACCCGGGTTCAATCCAAAACTAATTGGGTGATATTATTCATTTATATTCCCATAGGTCCTACAGACCGTCTGAACAACATACTAAAATTTCATTTTGATTAAGTCATTTTTACGGCAGTTATCGTGCTAACGGACAGACAGACAGACAGAATGAACAAAGTCATAAACACTTTTCAACTTTGTTGTAAAGTGTTAAAAAAGTTATTTCAGAAAATCATGATTTCGGGCATATTAAGGACATGGTAAAAGTTCTTGGTAGTAACAATTCTGTCAAACTCTCAATATCTACCACCATAACAGGCTGCCTTAGATATGCCCTCATAACCTTAGTTGCAGTGGTAAAATTATTTTCACTATTTAAAAGAATATTAACATATAGATGCCAAAGTTTGCAATTTGAAATTAAAATAAATAAATAAATAAACATGTAGTTGTGACGTGTACTATGGATTGCTGAAAATTTCCTTGTTGACATCTGAACAGCTAGACAGAACAGCACTAATGTTGTCCAGATATTTACAATTGTGTTAACAAATGAGCATAGCTAGATGAAATAAAACCTAAATATGTTCTTTTATTCCTCACTGATACAGCTCCCTACATGAAGAGGGCTGTGAAAGCAGTTAAATTTTTAGTTCCATCTATATTTCATGTAACTGGCATTGATTATGCACTGCATGGAACTGCGGAAGAAATGGGAGAAAATCAATCTTCTTGTATCAGATGTTAAAAAGATATTTCTTAAAGCTTCTTAAAAAATTCAAGTCTTTAGGAAAATAGCAGCAGATCTACCAGTCTCTAAAACCAGTTGCTATGAGATGGGGATCATGGCTACTAGTGGTTATTTACTATTGCTCAAACTAAAAATTTCTGAAATTGTCAATAGATTTTTTGAAGGAAAAGCTGTATCTGATAAAAAGGACAAATTAGTGCTTGACAGCTCCAAGTACAGAATGAATTGATTTTTATTTCAACACATTTTAAATACACTTCCTGAGCCGATGAAATTGCTTGAAAAGAGAAATATTCCATTGTTGGATATCATTGTAAATTGTAACCTATATTGTGAAAGACTTATTTTCCTGGTAAAACAGGTGATATCATCAGGTAGAAGTGTGAAAAAGTTATTTCAGAAAATCAAGATTTCGAGCATATTAAGGACATGGTAAAAGTTCTTGGTAGTGATGATTCTGTCAAACTCTCAATATCTACCTCCGTAACAGGCTGCTTAGATATGCTCTCATAACTTTAGTTGCAGTGGTAAAATCATTTTCACTATTTAAAAGAATATTAACACACAGAAGCCAAAGTTTGCAATTAGAAATTAAAAACAAAAGAAAACACTTACACAACAGGGTTCTTTTTATCTTCCCACAAGCTGCCGTAAGAGTGAATATTTCCATCTTGAAGTGGGGTTTGCTCGCGAGAAGGAACGCGAATTATTTCTTGAGAGTTTTGAGCTGATGCCATTTTCTCTTCCGCATCTTCTATGAGGCTGTAAGGTCCAAAGCACTGGCAAGGATTGATCCAAGCAATTAAAGCAATAAAAAACTGAAAATATATTTTTTTATGTTAGGTACAGCATAATAAACTTAATTTCTTCAGTTATTCAAACATACAATAGTGTGATTTTTCATAGAAAGTTGTGCAAGATTTTTCTCAAAGCATTTCACACTTTTTAACTTCTCCAATCAAGAGATATATAAGGGTTGCAGAGCAGTAGAAAATACATCTGGTTATAAAATTTGCAGTAGTTTTCAGTATTTCAAAGATTAATTAACATTTTCTGGATTTCATAACTAATTAAAAAGTTTTACTGTATTGTATAACTAATTAAAAACCTAGAAACAGGAATATCAATTTAAGAAATAAGCATATAGACTTAGAATTACTACTTTAGCTAGTTATTGTACAATTTTTTAAATTTTTGTTAAGCTCTCCCTCCTCTCGAGAAACTCCTGCAAGATTGGCATGGTTTTAAAAATTATAAATTAACTCTAACTTATGAATGTTGATCAACAGTACTTTCATACCAGTATTAAACATAAAATGAATGATGCTTCTGTGGCAATGCAGATGAAATGTAGCAAGCTTTAAATTGATAAATTTTTAAAATTATAAATCAAATAGAAACAAGAAAAACCAAGTGCCAATTATTTATGAATGAATAACTAATTCTGGCTGAGCTCTAACCATAACCATCATCCTTGGATATCAATACAGAATTCTACCACTTGGACCACAGAATATACGATATCTCACTGTAAACACATGAATTTTAACCTATAATTTTCAAATAGATAAATTATTAGTTATAATTTGACTTAATGAATAAATATTTCTTGGAAAATAAGTTAATTCATTCCACTATTCAGCAACGATACCCATACTGAAACGATTTAAGAGAATATTTTCAATTCTGTTGCCCACAGTTTCTTTATATTTAGTGGGATTGCCATGGTATTATGCATTAAACTTCAAAAACATGATTAAATAATTAAATACATATTTCACTTTCAGAAAATGGAAAAAAAAAAGTTTATACATCTATAGCAAATATAAAGAATTTTGCACTGAGATAACAACAGACCTCATACAAAAACATGCATTAAAAACATTTATAATAAAAACAGGTATATTTAAAGAAAATATGTATAATGAGACACTAAATTATAATGACAACTTGGTTAGTACTTCAGCGTCTAAAATCCATATGATGTAATGTGTGACAAATTTTACACGGAGAGACAACCTAATTTGGTGCATAATTCTGATCACCTGTAATTCAATGAACTGTTGCCCTTCTGTTGGACTGAACAAATATGCCAACTCTCCACTTAGTTTAAGCAGAGGATGTTGATGACCACACGTCTTATGTTCTGACCCATATTTTGTCTGGTGGTCAACTCTTTGTAAACTCTAATAACTGCTGCCCTTGAACAATTTACAAGTTTAGCCATCTGACTTGGTCTGTAATTTAGATAATATATAATTTGATGAACTGTAGCTCTTCTATTAGACTGAATATGTCTGACAATCTGACAGCATTCTATTTACTCCCAGCATCCAGCGACCGATAGGGCCTGCTGTTAATTTGAGACCCTATTACCATCATGACATATCAAGCATATGCGAAACACCAACACATATAACAAATTTTGAGGCTCAGGGTCATAGTCCCGAAGGCCCTTTTCGTACATACAGAAAACTTCCAAACTTTGTACTTTATTGAGTAAATATACTTAACTTACTGAATAAATATATGTATAATATTTAAAATTATTAATATATTTTATGATTTAAAATAACAGCTTATATTACCAGTTTCAAATTAATTAAAATATTATTTCTGTTAAAAAATTTGTATAACATACAACATTTAGGAGCCCCGGGCCATAGCCACTGAGGCAGGTGTGTTAATAAGGCCCCGGCGACACATCACATGTTGATGATCACACACCTTGTAATCAAATCTAGTATTTTGTCTGGTGATTTTCTCTTTGCAAATTGCGGCTGTCCTCAAACAATTCATGAGCGCAACCATTTTTTTTATGCTTGCACCACTGTTTCGAGCTACCATGATTTATGTTGAAAGCGTGTCAGATCACATCTTTTATCCAGTATTTCCTGAGCAATGCATTTTGTTAATTGTTTAATGTCCTCAGCAGTTAATTCATATGCTGATACAACGACTTGACATTAGCAATATACACTGAACAGCTACTTTGTATAAAATGGCCAGGTGGTTATAAAAATTTGGCCACTTATTGTATCCTTGTAGAAATAAGGATTTTCTTATAACATCTAACAGAAATTAAAAGTTGATTGAATATAAAACAGTTTAAAAAAAATTATACTTTTTATCAACTTAATACATTTGGCTCATAACACTATTTTAAAACATAATTTTTGCATATGCAATGGTAATTTATGGGATCATAAGACTTCTTAAGTGTTAAAAAGTGAAAAAAATTCATATTCAATATTTTATATCTTATAAACATTTTAGAAACACACATTTTCTTTGTAGTGATTAATTTATAATTTCTTTTAAAACATAGTATGAAAAAGTATTTTTATAGAGTAGAAAACTATGAACAATTCGTCAAAAAGAAACAAAAGAAAAAAGAATAGAAAATGGTATCATTTTTTATGCACAACATTATTAAAAAAAAATTTCATCCAAAACAAAATGTTTGGTATTTAACTTCACTTCAGAAGCAATTATTTATCGTGAACCTAAAGTAATTCATATTTAAAGTACATTTCCAATGTATGAAACATTTTACTTACCTTAAATAAAATTTTTGAAATTTCAGTAATATAATCTCTTAAAAACATATTTTTGCATCAAGAAAACGTGAAAACATTTAGGTTTACTTAAAAGACACTAATACATTCTAAAAATTTCATCATAAAAAATATTAATAAGTTTCAGAGTTATCTTGCCCGCAATGTCAAAAGATCACAAGATAGAGTTAAAGTATGTTGTTTAACATTTAGTGTATGTATAGTGGCCAATTAAATAGAAGGCAAAATAAACTTAAAATATGTTTAACTATAATTAATATTTAAAGTATTAAAAAATAACAAATTTTACTAACAGCAGCTAATGTACATAAAGCCATGAGAGTGGAGGCCTCAGGAAAATTAAAAACATCCGACAGAATTCCACCAAGTGATGGACCAGTAACTTCCCTATAAAAGACATTTTAACATTTTAATAAGTTTAATAAAATAGATGTTAAACCATATGTTATATGATCTAACATATGTTTTATTATATTTATTAATAAAACATAGTGAATGTAAAAACTTTGTAATAAAACTTTTAAATAAAAACTTTTATTCATAACTCGCCAAGAGCAGTATCACATGTTAAAAATTTTCTCTTATAAATATTTAAATTTTATAAATATTATATATATAAATTTTCTCTTATAATTTTCTCTTTTAAACTATATACTATACATGTTACTATATATATATATATATATGTATGTATAGTAGTATGTATGTATAGTGCATATATATATAGTGTATATATATATGTATGTATAGTAGTATGTATGTATAGTGCATATATATATAGTGTATATATATATATATATATATATACAGTATGCGACCTCTTATCCGGCGTTCCAATATCCGGACTCTCCCAAAACCGGAATACGGCAAAATAATGCCAAATTCTGCACCAACAAGCGATTATTTGCTAAATATTGCGCCAAATAGCGATTTTTTGTTTAAAATCCTGTCAAATGCTTTTTTGCTTTAATTAGAAATATCAATTAAAAAAATGCATTGAAACCTACTATTTTAGAGGGTTTGAAATAGAACGCGCAAACTGCGCACGAAATTCAAAATTCCCGCGCAGAAAAAAATGCCGCGCGCACTCGCCGCCGCTGATTCGTCTTAAATTTCGAAAACGAATACGAGGAATTCTCGCGATAGCGAATGAAAATATTCCGTGGATCATGTTTTTTCCGAGAAGTTCCACAATTCCTCTTTTTCAGAAAACATCCGAAGTAGCACCGTTTTTCCCAAAAATTTCCTAAGCGGCTGCATTCGACAGTCACCCCTGATAGTAGCTCTCGGAGGTGACGATCCGGAACGGGCGAGACCGTCACATTGACGGCGAGACGCGTCATTTCAGTAATTTGAAAAATAGTATTGTTTAATTCTTGCTCAAATGGGGTAAAATAATAAACATGCAATTACACATGCTTATTTTTTTTATTTTTACATTTTGATTTGTATGTTATTATTACGAAAGTACAATGTTCTGTTTGGTGCTGCCTCTTTCGTCTGTCTCGAAGGCCAAACGAAGAAAATACAGTGCATGACATGAGCCCAGGCTTACTAGGGTTTCCCAGTTAGAACGGTTTCCAGATTTGGTGATTTATCGCCAATTTGGCAACTTCTGGAATGTTGCATAAAAATCTCGATAGATTGATTATTCTTTGAGAGATAGAGATTTCCAGAAGTTTCTATGGAGAGACTATGAAAAGGACTCACCCATCCATTGCAGTTGGAGTTGACAAATGAAAGTGACATGAGCTACAGTGGACTGTGATTTTTGTCAATGTTTTGAGAATAGTAGCAGTTGCTTTGTGAAATTACTTTCATCAACATTTTGAGAATAATATCGTTTATTCTTTGTATATTGTTTCTGTCCACTTTGTGCTTGTGAATAAACGTAAGTTATCCAGAAACTTTGACTCATTCTTGTATTCTGCGTATACACCCACGATTCTAGAGGATACAGTTCGCAACATTATGCTACTCTAATCTAAAGAATTTTAACTCACTTCTTCTTCCATACTTTGTGGATAAATAAAGGAAATAATTAATTGCAATTTTCTTATATTTTTGCTTACAATTAAAAATATTTAAAGCATTTATTAATCAGAATATAATATTTTGACCAGTACGAAATTCAAAATTATACACTATAAGCAATTTCTAGTCATTCTGGGCATGTCTTAGAATCAGATAAAATATTTCAAATGGTTACCCAAGAGAGTAAAGAGAATTCCAAAGACCAGACACAACACTGTACGTATTTATATCATCTTCCAAACCACCGTTCCTGAAACATGAATATAAAT
Organism: Amaurobius ferox; assembly: GCA_951213105.1. Taxonomy (NCBI): domain Eukaryota; kingdom Metazoa; phylum Arthropoda; class Arachnida; order Araneae; family Amaurobiidae; genus Amaurobius; species Amaurobius ferox. The sequence continues at coordinate 52,887,582 of OX578151.1, forward strand.
AATAGTTTAAAAATAATAATCGCTGTAATCATGTACAAATATTTCTAAGAGTGAAAACTACTAAGACATTTGACAGAATTACAGCAAGTTTTAAGTTACCATGTCATTTGTCAGTAAAAATAATTTTAATTTTAATAATTTTGTATAGTAAGCACAAGAAGCTTGCTGCACAAAATTATTTTTGACAAATCATAAAAAATTTTCTTTAATTGTGTTAACACATAAAAATCTGACATATATATTATACCTTTCTTAACAAATAAAATGATTCTAGCTGTACGGCAGCCTAGTACTTTAGAAACATGATAGATACAATAAGTATCTTTTATACCATAGACATGCTTTTCTTATAACATGATACTATTACATCAGTCTTCAGAGAACAATTTCTTTATGTTCTGTTTATGTGCATCTTCTTTGTAACCCTTTTACTGTGTAAAAAAAAAAAACCTTATGATTGGAAGAGCTAGATCACCGCCCCTCTCTTTGCTCCTACCAAAGGCATGGAACAATTGACGAATGAATATTTCAACTGAATATCTTAAAGCATTATAAAACAGAAATAGTTGTTCCACTGTTCCCAAATAAAACAAATAAAAGCGTTCTTGCTCACTTAACACTAGAATGATGGAAGTGGTCATTTTGACCACATAACTACTTTGACCGCTGCTGCCGTTCTAGGAAGATCGTTGATTTGTTCTCTTATTATAAAACCTAGAATAATTTTCTTCTGTGTTTTCAATAACTTTAAGAAAATAAGAAAAGTTATAATATTTCAATGGGCTGGGATTAGTCGTTTTGGAGGAATCGTTTCTCAAAGTGGTCAAAATGACAGCTTCCATCATTCTAGTGTTGAAAGAAATTGAAGAATCAAATTTTCAACCAAACATTCAAATGTTTTTGATAAGAAAATTAGACAAAATATTCAGCAAGCTAAACCAAAAAGCTGTCTCGATATGACTCTTTTAGCTTATAAACTGAAACATAGTATATTTTCTTTTAAATTAAAAAGAAAACACTTCCGGATTCTAACAAACACATATGGGCATTTTGTCAAAGATCGGTTTTAGTCATAATATATCAGTTTAATCATAATCATAGGTTTTAGTCAGAATCATTGGAGTAGGCATTTTCTACTTCTTTTATTTAGTAAAATACTCATAATGAAAAAATATAAAAAATTTAAGTTTTGAATATTGAAATTATTTGTCCAGGCTTGAGCGGTTATTTTGACAACTCATTTCCCTCTACTGGTGTCATATAAGTCAGCTATTTTCATTGGGAAAAAATATCAAACAATCTCAATAATATTTTATGCTTAGATTCTAATGGACATGGATGATCATTTTGACACCTCAAGTGCATCTGTAAATTAATTCAATTTTCTTTTTCAAAATTTTCAAGAAAATGTTTTTAAAATCTGTATTGTTGGTCAAAATGATCAAAATTATAGCATGTTACATTTCATTTTAAAGAGCTTAAAAAATCTTTCGATTGATGCCATGTTTGACAATGTACCCCAAAGGGGCAATGACGGCATGAACACAATGGTTGAAACTGTTAATTTCATGATCACTACATCATAAATAACTCCTTTTATGCATAATTATGTGAAATATTATCCTATGCAGTCATATTAAGGAAATATAAAATTTTGAATAAATTTCGAAGTTTTTGCTTGAATTTCAAAAAATTCTATCTAGTTCTAGATTTTTCATTAAAAAAGTTAAATATAAAGTTTAGTGGAAATCCATTAATATTTGTAGAGGCTATTGTGCACACAAGAAATTGACCTCATACAGATGGACAGCACTTCAAAAATAGTCAAAACATGTTTAGGCGGTCCTAAAGCATGTATTGGCATCAAAATCTTGAAACTGAAAATGTTTGTGAAAACAATACTTTATGCTATATTTAATAGTATGAGAACATAAAAATTTATCTTAGAAGATAAGCCAAGAAGATACAATCATTGGAGCACGCATTTTTCACCATTTATGTTTCAGTATAATGCTCATAGCTAAAAACTATAAGAATTTTCGGTTTTGAATAGTGAAGTGATTTGACCAAGTTTGAGTTGTTTTTATGATAACTTATTCACCTCTCTAGATGAAATGTAAGTCAGCTATTTTCACTGAGAAAAAAAAAAAATTTAAATTAATCTCAAAAAAGAGATGACCTCCACTCATTCTAAGCATGAAATAAAACAATATTTAACTGGGTACACCGATTTATTTATTTTTAATAAGTTTATTTGCTAGTGATAAAATGCAGGGTACAAATGAATAATCTCATAATTTTTATTTTTATTTTTAAAAAAATTCCATTATTTTTACACAGTATTTTATTTTCTTTCTCTCTTTTTATTTTCTTTCTCTCTTTTTATTTCCTTTTCTGTGTTCTCAGAGAACAAACAGATTTAGACATTTCTTACAATTTAAATGAGAAGTTCAAATACACAGTAAATTACAAGATAAAACTTATGAATAATCAAATACAGTAATCCACACAGTAGTAGAACACAGTAATTATGGATTATTGCAAAAGTCTAGATAAACTAGATATCAATAAACTAGATAACAATCTAGATAAACTAAAAGGATATTAACCCATTGCTGATAAAACTTAAATCAATGATACATTCTTCAATGTTAAAAGTGGAAATTATTCTTTCTGGAATACTGTCCATTAGTAAATAACAATTTTAGCATTGAAAGCAACTATAGGGGTTGGACAAAATAATTTGAACACAAATAAAATATCCTGATTTTATTATTAATAAGGAATAGGGTTCCTCTTTGCACATAATACAGCTGAAATACGTCGAGGAATACTAATATAAATCTCGAATAACATGAATGTCAATATTGTACCACTCTTCAATTAATACGGAGGCTAATTCCTTGACAGAAGCAGGTGGTGGAAATCTGCTTTTAACTTTCCTTTCAAGAACCCCCCCCCCCCCCGGCTCAATAATATTTAAATCTGGAGACTGGGGTGGCCACATCATGATAATGATGCTCCACATCATTATTATGTTCCACAAACCAAGACTGGATGCATGCAGCAGTGTGGATGGGAGGATCGTCATACTGGAAAATTACATCACATTATGGGAACAAAGACTGGACCATAGAATGAAGTTCATCCTTTAGAATCTGCAGATACTTATTAATTGTAACTTTACCTTCGAGAACAACTATTGGTCTTAATGACTCCCATAATATGGCTCAGCAAATGATATAGGAACCTCCGCCATGCTTGATAGTGGGCAGTCAACACCATATGCTTCAAGTGGTGATCATCAGATGTACACATGGACTGACGTTGGAAACACCATGAAAAACTTAACTCATCAGAGAATACTATCACACATTTCCATGCTTCCGATGTCCATGTTCCATGATAATTGCACCACTGAATTTGGCGTTGAACATTTTGTGGCAATACGAAATGTTTGGATATTGCAGTCCTCCTATGAACTCTTAATACTGTATGACAAACAGTTTTCACTGAAAAGAGTTCCTTTAAACTTGCATTTAATTCTGCAGTAATTTGTGTTACTCTTGTTTTATGTTTTCATTTCACAATTCGATGGGGTGTTTCTCTATCCCTGGCATACAGCTTTAGCTTTCGACCACAGCTGCTTCTGTCTGCACTTGTTTTGCTGGTCTTTTAGTACTGAGAAGTTATCAAGGATACTGTGGATCACAGTACTCCCAAGAACTAAGTAACGCAAGTCTTGGACGCACCAAATAAGCACTCACCAACAATCATCCCTCTTTAGAATTTTGTTAGGTCTGACATGTGGTGTCCTAAACATGAAGCATCATATGCTTAGGCAATTTAAACTATTCTGACTTATCGACTATAGAAGTATAATCTAAGTAACTAGTAGCAAAAGTGGACATTACCTCTTAAAGCGTACTTGTGTCATGATTATTTCAAATTCTGTTTATAAAAACACTGGTGTTCGGATTATTTTGTCCAATCCCTGTACGTACACAGCAAGTATTTATGCAAGATTGCAAAAAAATACCCGATCTATCTGTATGGAAAAGTTTAGTAAAAATAATTTAAAAAAAAAAAAAAAAATTAAAATTACATGTATATTCATATGCTATTTTTAATCCAATTATTTTAAATTGCAAATAATCATCCATATCAATGACATGAAAACTTTAAATGACTTTAATCAAGTAAATCAATTCCAAGAGTTTTCCTTTTTTTTTAATTGTATAATCCAATAAAATGACTTACATTGCAGCTATAAACATGCTTTCAAATGTAGGGACATATGCAGCAGCAAAGGAAAATCCCATTAGTGTTAAAGCTACAATACTCAGCCATAAGCTCCTGAAAAGAAATTAATAATTAAATGGTTTTTTCTGAGATAAAAAATATGACTTTCATGCTGGATATGTGTATATTAAAAATAATATAAACCACCTTGCCTTACTGTGAAAAAGCTGTCTGTATTCAATCTCAATAAGATCACAATGCTCTTTTAGTTCTTCAGTACGGACAGTATAAATATGAAAATACTGATATATTGTAAAAATAATATTCTCAATATCTATTTCCAATTTTTCTGCAGCATTAAAAATATAATTATTTAAAATATATGGTGGGAAGCCGACACCAATTGAGGAATTATGTTTTGGCAAGATTTTTAAAGTTCCAAAACTATTATTTCCTTTTTTATATTGATGTAACCCTCTGAACACAATGTTTGAATTATCATCCATAAATACAATGTGCATTTTAATCAAACCTAATTTTACAAGAGTTTCTTTTAAATATAATGAAATCATTTCTACTGTCTCATTAGACATGTGTCGTACTTTGGTTAACTTTGACTGCAAACCACCATTTTTGCAGAAGAGATACTAAATTATTGTTGGAAATATTTTTACTGACCCATAATTACTTCTATGTTTAGAAACTGTATGTTTTGCAGTAAGCAATATAATTTTTTTTTAAGTGCCTTTAACAAAACAGAATTAGCAATTGCTTCAGTTTTTGTTCTATCACCGAAAATTTTTTGAGCTGCTTCAGAGTCAAAAAATGTTTTCAACAAGATGGATGTGCATTGTATTGATTTATAACTATTGAGATGCTTAACAGTGTGGAAAGTAAAAATACATTCACCTACAGAAACTTTCTCTCCAGAATTGCTGTCTAATTCTACAAAGTAATTTGTCAATTTTTGAGAGCACTACCATCGAATTTCTCAGTTTCTATGTGAGCTTTTAAACTGGCAATATCATTATTTGCCATACAAACAAAAGTTCCAGGTTCACATATTGTATACTCGGCTTTCCAGTCATCTTGTCCAATTTTAAAAGAAATAAAATTTTATATTTAGTTTTTCATTGAATTTGTATTACTTTCCTTATATAACCGACCACAGGCAGACGTCAGAAACCGACCACAGGCAGACGGCAGACAAACGGCTGTCAGTCTAAAAATTGTTAAAATGTAAGGTCCTAAAACATATATTGGCATCAAAATCTCGAAATTGAAAATTTTAGTGAAACAATACTTTTACTTTCCTTATATACATAATGTATAAGGAAAGTATTATGACAGGGTCGAAAAATCGAATTTGAGTTTTCGACAGGTGAGCATGTTTCAAGCATTCCTGAACATGAATTGAACATTTTTGAGGTGATGTCTGTGTGTATGTGCATGTCCGTGAATCTGTGGAGACAATATCTCATGAAAGATGTTGAGGTTCAAATGAAATTTGGTACAAAAATTATAATCTGTGAACACTGGAACCCTATTATTTTTAAACACAATCGGCTGTCCAGAACACCCCTAAAATTTCAAATGAAATATTGAAAAAATCATCAAAAAATCAAAGCTTTCAATAAAGTTACATAAATAGCCATTTCTTATGTAATTTTTCATTATAAAACGATTGACATAAAAATTAGAACACTAGTATGAACCGTTTTTGAGATATTACACATTTTTCAAATAAATTTATCAAAAAATCAAAAATTAAAAAATAAAATTAACTATTGTAAAATATGTTCATTTTTCATATGTAATATTATGAGATAAATTTGTTAACATCATTCTCGTGAATCCAGCACATTTCAGTTATGAGAGAAGATACTTTGCGTACTAGATTTTTATTTGGAGGCCAATAGTCATTTAACTACATTAAGAATAACCTATTTCTTGTCCATAATGTTTGCCGAAATTTTAGCGACAAATTTAGTGAAATATTGCCAACTTGGCAACTTTTTTTAAAATGTCATCAAATTGGTAGAAATGGCGCTAAATGAATGAAAATAATGACTAATTGATGAAAATTCATTTACTCAGAAAGAATATAAGAATAGACTATAAGATTAATCCATTTCTCTGTCCGTCCATCCATCCACAACAGTAGGCGAAATTTTGGTAGGTTGTCGTCAACTTGACGACTTTTTTAAATGTTATCAAAGTGAAAAAAATGTCGCCTAATTGACAAAAATGTCACCAAATTGATTAAAATGTCACTTAATTGATAAAAGTGATGCTAAATGGAAGATTAATGATTTGCAAATTTTAAATTCCGTCGTATGATGGAATTTAAACACATATTATGGGCATAACTTCTAGTATATAAGAAATGCTTTTCTCTCAGTTTATCTGTAACACTTGGTGATACATTTGGTGAACTTTGCGAATAATCTAGCGGAATATTGCCGTCTTGGCGATATTTCACCCCAGATTGACAAAAATATCGTCAAAGTTAATGAAAATGAAGCCTAATTGATAGTTAATGAAAATAGCACATAATAAATATTGCTTATTGAGGATGCTATCAATATTAATAATTGTTAATTTATCGTTGTATGAAATATAAATTAATTGGATACTTTGAAACAGTATTACAGATTGTCATCCGGAAAAGCGCCAAATGTACAATTCAATGTTAAAAACACTGTACCATGGATCTTTTCATCATTTTTTCACTGTGGCAGAAGTAAATTCATTGCATTGTATAAGGAAAGTCATATGCTGCTAACATCAGATTTTTTTTTTGTTTCACTTGGTCTATTTAGAAAATTTTATTTCACAATAAATATAAAAAGTAACTCTTAACAACATGAGTATGCCTACAAGACACACAAGTTGCAAGGATGTACTATTAAATAATGGATATGAGAACCTTGGACACCTTTGTGTATAGGATAAAAAGATTAATCCATTTGGAAAATAGGGAGGCTCATTATGCTAAGGAATGTCTCCAAAATACAAGTAAAAACCCGGACATTTTTACATATTTCAAAAACCTGGCTGGACAACAGTTTAAGGCCTCGAAAAGAAGACATATGGTAACCCTAACCTAAACTATTCATCATCATTTAGCTGGTGACAAACTAATTTCTGAGCACTTATTTACAATATGTTAAAATAGTATTATTAAATTAATAAAAATGTACATATTTACCCTTCAACCGGAATAAATTCTGAAGGTCCTAATAAAAGCATTGCAACAGTAACCATCAATAAACCAACAATCATAATAGGGTACTTGTTCTCCTAAATTACATAAACGAAAAGTATTTAAAATACACAAGTGCTAAAATATTTTAGTATTGCTATATTTAGAATTGAATAGTTTGCATAATATACAAAATGTTTTACACATGAACACCGCGTGCTGTTGGCACATTTCGGGTGCGGTAGCCCGGCAGTTTGCGCGCTGGATTTGCACGCTGCCACAACTGCCGCCGTGTTCATGCGGAGTACGATCACGTTAAACATGTGGGTCCGTAAGTCCTTCCGAGAGGTTGGTGGTAGAGGAAGGAGGGTACGGTCCCTATGGATGCCTCCCCCACTGGGTTTGGCACTTCCCGGCCGTCCAAACAGTTACCTTACACCTTTCTGATAGGTCGGACGGTCTGGGTCTCAACAACAACAACACATAAAATCTTAAGGGGATTAAAATGTGATAAACATTAAAAAACTGATTTTTGGTTTAGTGGCTCAAAAAATAAGTTCAGTTGATTACAAAAATATATAATTTATGTAAAAATATATAATTTATGTAATTTTTATCTTATGTAAAATTTTCAAGCTTAAAGATGTAAACAAGTGCCATGTTCATTCTAAAGTCCATTCAAAGAATATTGTCTCAAAATGTGCTTTCTTTCTGCTTTGGTACTCTATGTGAATTCTATAGCATCTAATACATTCATTAAATTTTATAACAGCATAAAATTTATCATTGTGCATCAAGTAAACTTAAACTTTCTAACTTTTTAATTGCTTGGTATTCCTGAAAAGTGTATATATGTTTGGAAAAATATGGCTATATAATAATTTCCGCAAATTCATGTAGAATTTTTAAAAATACCAAGCAATTTAAGTAGAAAAATTAAAATTCACTAAATGCAAAATTATAAATTTTATGCTCCTTTAAAATTTTATAAATGCAGATGTTATAGAATTTGCACAAAGTGCACTAAAACATAAAAAAAAAACCCATATTTTAAGAAATCTCTTTTTGAATAGCTTTAAGAATAGATGTGGCACTTGCTTACATCTTTAAGCTTAAAATTTTTACTTTTTATGAGATGAAAGGTGCATAAATTATATATCTTTGTAATCAGCAAAACTAATGTTAATTTTTGAGCTGTTAAATGAAAAATTAATTTTTTGAATGTCTATCACGTCTTGGTACCCTTAAACTTAAATAAATTAGATTAGAAAAATGCCCACCACAGCAATATAGTTTCTGAAAAATAAATCTAGTAATATATATGTGTATGTATGTGTATGTTCTAGTAATGTGTGTATGTATGTATGTTTGTTTAGTGTGTGTCAGAATGTTTGAGTAAATGTGAACATATTTGTATGTGTGTATGTATGTATGTATGTATGTGTTTGTTTAGTGTGTGTCAGAATGTATGAGTAAATGTGAACATATTTGTATGTGTGTATGAGAGAATTTGAAAACAATATTTCATAGTATGATTATCATTATCTCTGAATACTGAAACGCTGTTATTGTTAAACAAGTTCAAACATTTGTAAAGCTCCACATTTTATAATAATAATTTTTTGAAAGCATAATTTAAAAATCAAGGAAGTCGTCATGTGTGTCAAGTATGTTATATAAACAATCATTTTACATATAATTTATCTTTGAAAATTGAATGTCACTCATTTTACAACAGCTGTATGAACCGTTCTCTAGATATTCCATGTTTTTAAACAAATTTATAAAAAGAGTTACAGAAATTTAGAAGAGTATTTGTATCATTATTAATTGAAACAAATATTAACATGAAAAATGTAGACATCATATTTACAAATTAAAAGAAATCATATCATTACTTTAAAAAAAAGATGCAAAAATGTTATTTTTTTTATCTCCTCTATATTTGAATGCTTTAAACTGCAGATAAGTAGCACAGTAAGCAGTGTTAATTGAATGTTTTATAGTTGTGAGGGCCGGCTCTTCCATCACTCTCTACTACGGATCGCATCCCCAGTTAAATGCTTGGACGTGAAGATATCCTTTGGTCTAATTGTTATAGCACGGGATTACCATGCTCTTGGTTCTTATTCGAGTTCAAACTCGAATAAGAACCTGTCGGTGTCTATACCTCATTGGAGACAGCAAAAAAAAAAAAAAAAAAAAAAAAAAAACCCTAGTATGCAACCTTCTCCATTGACGACAGTCTCAACATCTCTTCCATGATGGCAGCACCAGAAAAGAAGCAATCCACTCCTCTCTCATGGCAGACAATGACTGACGTCACATCCTTCCTTGCAGATACATAATTAAAACATGACACATGACCTTCAATTGGCTCCTGACTATGTCTGCACTGAGGAATAGGTGGCTCTTGGGGTGGCTTACGCTATTTCTCACAGACATAACTAAGCCCATTCTGGGGAAAGGAGTGCATTGGACTGGCTCTTGCATATCTCTCTGCTATGAATCACATTCCCAGTTATGCACTCGGCCCTGATGATATGTTTTAGTCTAATTGTTATAGCATGTGATTACCATACTCTTGGTCCCAAGTTCGAACCCGAACAAAAAGATACCAGCCAGCATTCCCCTAGAGTTAAGTATTAGATAAATGCTGTATATCTACTCGTTTTCCTGTTTTATACTGTTGAAGCAATTTAACAAGAAAGCTCAATCATGCTTAAAGCATTGATTATGAAACACGTTCCAACTTCAATGCAATTTTATTTAAACATCTCTAAAATGCAATACATTCCTAAGTAATATTTTAAAACTTATCACAATACTACATTAATTTATTATATTTGAAAACTTAAACCTTCATCGAAAAAAATGAACTTCATTCAAATGACGGCATTGAAATAAAAATTGCCTGGTTTAAACATCTCTAAAATGTGATACATTCCTCAGTAATATTTTTAAATCATCACAATACTACAATAATTTATTATATTTGAAAACTTCATCGAAAGCAACTGAAATTCATTCAAATGACATCATAGAAAAAATAACACACCTGGCTCTCTCTATAAAAACAGCATTTCATTCATAATATTTTCCCAATCATTTCATTCATCACAGTACTAAAATAATTTATTTTATTTATAAACTTAAGACCATGGAGCTACAAGTAACTAAACTCTATGCTTAAAATTTCACCGAAAACAATCATCCTTCTCTCTGTAAAATCAATGAATATTTCATTCATATCAGCTATGCAGACTCCATGAGCTAAATACTTTTGTGTTAAAAAAATACAGCAATTCTTATACAACTCATCCTACATATTTTGCTGTTTACATTTTATATAAGTGAAAAATAGGCTTCGTTGTAGAAATAATCAAATTTGGATGATCATTTAAACTCAAATATATTGTCATTGCGTTGTTTCAGTATGAAGATGCACAGAATTTAAGCAAAAATAAAGCGGTTTTAGGATGAATACAACACTCAATATGAATTAAAAATAACTTTAAATATCACGATTTTGAGACAAGATGGATGCCATATTTTATTTTGAAGTGGGTCACGTGATCTTTTCATATCATGGTCACGTGATCACTTCTTATAAGAGAGGTGTAATTATTATATTAATTTTTATTTAAAAAACTACTGAATATATTTTGCTGAAATTTTATTTATATATTTTATGGAATAATTTGAATATTACCTATAATTTTCGAAGCAATTTGTGAATTTTAAATCTGCTTAAAAAATGTTTGAAAAATTAGGTCCCATAGGGTTCAATGTATTTTATTTTTTCAATCAGGGTTCAATCCAAAACTAATTGGGTGATATTATTCATTTATATTCCCATAGGTCCTATTGACCGTCTGAACAACATACTAAAATTTTATTTTGATTAAGTAATTTTTACGACAGTTATCATGCTAACAGACAGACAGACAGACAGACAGACAGACAGAATGAATGAACAAAGTCATAAACACTTTTCAACTTGGTTGTAAAGTGTTAAAAAAGCGTAATATAAACAAGAAAGATCAATCATGCATAAAGCATTCATTATGACTTTCCAACACTTTCCAACTTCAATGCAATTTTATTTAAACATCTCCAAAATGTGATACATTCCTCGATAATATTTTTAAAATTATCACAATACTACATTAATTTATTGTATTTGAAAACTTAAAACTTCATCGAAAAAAATGAACTTCATTAAAATGACGGCATTGAAATATAAATTGCCTGGTTTAAACATCTCTAAAATGTGATACATTCCTCGGCAATATTTTTAAAATTATCATAATACTACAATAATTTATTATATTTGAAAACTTCATTGAAAACAAATGAAATTTATTCAAATAACATCATTGAAATATAACATGTCTGGCTCTCTCTATAAAAGCAGCATTTCATTCATAAACATTTTTCCATTTATTTCATTCATCACAATGCCATAATAATTTATTTTATTTAAAATCTTAAGACCATGGACATACAAGTAATTAAACTCAGTGCTTAAAACTTCAAAGAAAAAATCGTCCTTTTCTCTGTAAAATCAATGAATATTTCATTCATATCAGCTATATTGCAGACTCCATGAGCTAAATAATTTTGTATTAAAGAAATGCAGCAATTCTTATACAACTCATTCTACATATTTTACTGTTTACATTTTCCATAAGTGAAAATTAGGCTTCGTTGTATAAATAATCAGAGTGGGATGATCATTTAAACTCAAATATATTGTAATAGCATTGTTTCAGTATGTAGATGCACAGAATTTAAGCAAAAATAAAGAGGCTTTAGGATGGATACAACACTAAATATGAATTAAAAAGAACTTTAAAGATTACGATTTTGACACAAAATGGATGCCATATTTTATTTTGATGTGGGTCACATGATCTCTTCATATAATGGTCACGTGATTGCTTTATATAAAAGGTGTAATTATTATTTTAATTTTTATTTTAAAAACTACTGAATATAATTTGCTGAAATTTTTTTGTATATTTTATTAATAATTTGAATATTTCCCAAAACTGTCGAAGCAATTTGTGAATTTTAAATCTGCTTAAAAAATGTTTGAAAAATTAGGTCCCATAGGGTTCAATGTATTTCATTTTTTCATTCCGGGTTCAATCCAAAACTAATTGAGTGATATTATTCATTTATATTCCCATAGGTCCCACAGACCATCTGAACAACATACTAAAATTTCATTTTGATAAAGTCATTATCGTGATAACGGACAGACAGACAGACAGAGTGAACAAAGTCATAAACACTTTTCAACTTTGTTATAAAGTGTTAAAAAGAAAGTGTTATAAATTCAATAATTGTTTTCACACTTTAAGATTATTAACTCATAAATAAAATTCAACATGCAATTGTCCAAAAGAAATTATTTATTGTATGAAAGAGACTTGAAAATTATTATTTTTTTTTAATTTCAATCTTTTGCTTTTAATATTCACCAGAAGAGAATATTTTAGATTTCACCGTTTTTAAGATATGATACAGAAATAATATTTTCTCAGGAAGAGTAAATGATAATATATTTCTGATTAAAATATGGAGATACAACCAGTTTAAGAAGACTTTTTTGAGTTAAGTAGTTGATGGCATTATTTTGAGCAGTTTCATTACTAGGCTATTCATCTCTGGATGTTTTGAGCTCATTGTCTAAATAAACACATGTGCATCAATTCGTATGTAGATAATAAATCTTTTCATTTTTTTCATTACAATAAAATGTGCAGGGGTTAATAATAATAATAAAAAAAAAACTGCTTTCAATATTTGGTAATAAAATGTTATCAGAACAAATCTGCATCCTATGAATGTGGCAATGAGCTAGGATTTAGTATTTGAAGTTAATTAGAAGTATATCTTAAATCATGTTTTATAGATGTTAACTCTATTCTAGGGTAACTCAAAGGGTGACTCAAAGGGTAACTCAAATTAATTTTATGGATTGATTAAAAAGTGTAATTTTTAATGTTTGGTAACAAAATGGTATTGTAATGAACAAAGCATTCCACAAATGCAGTGATGATGCTTTAGCTAGGTTTTAGTGCTGCAAGTTAATTAAAAGAATGCTTTAAATCATGTTTCATAGACACTAACTTTTTTCTAAATATATTGATAAAGGATAACTCAACTTAATTTTGAAGATTGGTAAAAGTGCAAGTTTTGATGTTCGGTAAGAAAAAATTTTTGGAACAAATTTGCGATCTGCTGACATAGTTCATTTGCAGACTTGACAAAAATTCCAGCATTAAACCTTTATTAGTTTGGTCTATATATGCATGAAGAAAAAGAATTATGTAAAATTTTCTAAAAGTAATCTGCAAAGGCAAAAATAAATATTTGGTGCCTGTAGTCATTTCACACTGTTTCTGCCTCATGGAAAACAATTAAAAGATATTTGATGGACATAACAAAAGTTTAGAATTATGATTTTAAAAATGCAATTGAAATTTTAAAATGCAACATAAAAACTCAAGTGCAAGATTGCTTTGTATAATTTGTAAAAAATGGTGATACTTACAATTCTTCCACTGACCCAACCAACAATTGGAGAAGAAAGTGCATATGCACCGGACAAGAGAAGGAACAACAAGCCAATAATACTTGTGTCCAAATTGTACTACAAGGGAAAATACATGCTTAGACACAGATAAGTTTTTAGAATGATACATTAAAATATATTAAAACAAATACACTTGTTCAAATAACAATTAATTAACCTGATTTATCAATCCTCATCAATAAGGAATTGACAGCACAACCAAGGACAGCCAAGTGACCCACAGATATGAAATTCAGTACAATGATAGTTCAGGTCAGGTCCCGAGATACCTTGGAATGAATTTTTTAAAAATTCAAATTAATTTTTTAATTATTTTACAATAAAGCACAAATTTGAGTAATATTCACACAAATTGGTTCCTTAACATTTGAAAATATTATCACAGAGTTTCCATTTTGACACCACTGGCAAGATCAAAGATCTTTCCAATGAACTTTGAATGGAATATGTAAGACAATAAGTTCAATTTAAAAAAATTTTCTTTAAATTTACACAACACATTTTATTAAATTTACACAACACATTTTATTGTTAATGCACGATTATTCACACGATTACAATTTCTTAAAATATGATGGAGTCAAATTCAGATTCAACTAATAAAAAAAATATTCAAATAACATTATTTTTTAAATTTAATTAAATTTGCAGTGAAACTTCTAACAAGTTTTCAAAGATCTCAAGGTAGATTACCAAATCCCTTTTATTCAACCTTGATAACAGGGAACAAGATCAAAAGAATTGTTTCTTTATCTCTGTTTTATCTGGGTTTCAACAAGTTGTGACATAAACAAAGAGGAAATTATACAGATTGTGTGTTGGTTTTAAAGTCATAAAGTGGGAATTGGAATTTTATCTTTATTATATATTCTTTTGATGCTATAGAGGTATTTCAAATTCTCAGAGTGCTTTGCATCTGGGTCACCATTCACTATTTAGCCAATTAAATAAATACTTAAAATGTGGAATAATGAAAAGAGGTTTATTTTGTAAACTTGTGAGACACGTTAAGTTTGTGTATGAAGTAATGTTAAAGTTTATGTAAGAAAAACACCCATGCGAGTTCGCCTGAATTGTATACACAGATTTTGAGCATATCAGCAGGCATATGAAATCACTTATTTAGGTTGATTAAAGATAAATGCATATTTAAGTTGTATTAAGGATACATGCATATTTAGGTTAAATAGTTGTTTGATAATAAGTTAAATGGTTTATTGTATTTAAATATCTTTAAAACTTTTAAATATTTTATTCGCAATAAGTGGTTGAAATTACTAAACAAGTCATTAAAATTAATAGAATTATAAATAGCATTTTTAAATGAAATTACATAAGAATTTAAAGATTGATTGTTATTATGATGTTTAAAGATGTAAATAATTAGCTTCAGTAAATCAAAAATATATGATTAAAATGTTTATTAGGTAAATTTAATTTAAAAATATAGCTTGAGTATAGTTTATTTCTATTTTCTAAACACAGAAGATCTAGGTTTTAAAGAATTTCCAATTAAATGTATTATTAAAGTTGTAAAGCTGCAATTACTTTCCTTATATACATAATGTATAAAGAAAGTATTGTGACGGGGTCGAAAATTCGAATTCGAGTTTTCGACGGGAGAGCACATTTCAAGTATCCCTGATCACGAATCAAACATTTTTGAAGTGATGTCTGTGTGTGTGTATGTGTGTGTGTGTGTGTGTGTGTGTGAAAGTATGTGTGTGTGAAAGTATGTGTGTGTGTGTGTGTGTGTGTGTGTCAGTGAGTCTGTGGAGACGATAACTGACGAACGAATGGACCGATTCGAACCAAATTTGGTACAAAAATCACAATCCATAAACACTGGAAGCCTATTGCTTTTATATGCAATCGAATGTTAAGAACCCCCCTAAATTTTCGAATGAAATTTTGAAAAAATCGTCAAAAAATCAAAACCACTAATAAAGTTACGCAAATAGACATTTCTTATGTAATTTTTCATTAGAAAACGATTGACATAAATTTTAGAACGCTAACATGAACCATTCTCGAGATATTGTTCATTTTTTAACAAAAAATTATCAAAAAGTCATATAAAAAAAAATTCCTATTGAGAAACATGTTCACTTTTCATATGTAATACCATGCGATAAATTGGGTTACATCATTCTCGTGGAACTAGCTCATTCCATTCATGAAAAAATATACTTTTAGTAATACTTTTGTGTTTGAACGCCAATAGTCATTTATCTGCTGTAAGAATAACTTATTTCTCAGTGCATAACGCTTGGCGAGATTTTGGCGACGAATTTGGCGGAATGTCGCCAACTTGGCGACTTTTTGAAATGTTGCCAAATTAACGAAAATCTCGCCAAATGGATAAAAATGACGACTAATTGTCGAAAATTTAATATCTTGGAAAGAATATTAGTATCTACTATAAGAAAAACCTACTTTTTGTACTGTAAAAGTAGTAAATTAATTACATTATATAAGGAAAGTCATGTGTTGCCCACATCAGATTTTTTTTTATTTAAAATCTATGTTTATTTTTAATTTTGCCTTAACTGCTTTTTAATCTTTTATACTATTAGCTATGGTGCTTGCAGCTAATGATTACTAAATATAGTTTTTATAGCATTCAGTTTTTTAGCAACTTTTCATCCACTAGGCAGATGCAGAAGTTGCGAAACAAAAAAGAAAGAAATTGGTTGAAATTCAACATGAGCAGATTGAGTGCGTGCATTGTAGAGTAGAAAATACAATATGAAAACTGAATCAAAATTGATGCAACAGCCATACAGATTTAAAACATAGAAGACATCCTCCTTCCACCCTGACCACCTTATCAGGAAATGAACAGCACACATGCATGCACTATACCTCATGACCTATTTCAAACATTTCATTGATGATAACTTCATTGTTTGTAGCCTGATTTAGACAAAATAAACTGCAATCTATTAATCTATCAAAACTGCATAATTAAAAAATAAATAAATAAATAAAATAATCAAAAACCTAATAAAAATTTTTTTTTGAAGTACCTAGTACCATTGTTACACACATCAGCGACTTTTTTCCATTGAAATAAGTAAAAGAAGTAGTATTTCACCTCAATCTATACTGAGTAATCAGATTAACAATTTTTTTTTTATATGAGAAATTATTTGAAGAGTCCATGAATAACCTCAGATTACTTTTAAACAGACTACAGATATAGGAATGACAGAATCAATAGGAAATGATGCATAAATGATAAAAACATATAAATGAGATACACATAAAGTGTGCTTTATAAGTATCTACCTGTCGCATATGGGGTTCTAAAGTAGGATCTATAAAACCTTGAGCTTGAGAAGCCACTGCCAAAATAATACACACAACAATAACATGAGGCATTGACAGGAGCTTTCTATATGACACCGATGTGCTAAGAACTACCTTTGGATCTGAAAACAAAATATGGCTATTTAGATCAAAATGAAACATAAAATTTAATTAATATTTACTACTGAAACAAATCAATTAAGAAAATTGGTAAGTTTTCAAAGCTAGTTAGTAAAAATTTGTCTATATTTCCCTTTATTTATTTACATGCAAAATATTTTATACATGTATTTTGAATATCATATAATTAAAACAAAAGTTTCTTGGTCGTAAATTATTTAGATAGATACTGTTCTACCTAGTCTCCTCCGGTGATTTGCCCCTGATTTTTCAAATTAAAATATTGCATATGTTGAAAGTATAAAAGCATATTTCCAGTCTCTAGTGATGACTAATTTTATATATTTGATGAATTGTAACGAGACGCAGGGGCCACTTAATGATAACACATTTTGGAATTTGTTACAAAAATTCATTCTGGAGATTGCTAATGAGATTTAGCAAACATTTTGACAATTATTATTTCAATTGATGCCCAAAGCACAAAATAAAGAACTTTTTTTTTAAATTGTCATGGCTATTTATTTTTTTATTGTTCCTTATGGTTTGGCATTTTACAATTGCAGTGTAACATCATCCATGCATTAAGTTTTCTTTAACAAGGGAAAAATACTATAAAAATAGAAATAAATAACACAAATGCCAACATTACATAAAGTAACTTTTCTTATGAGCTTAATAATCTTTGGAATATGGACATATAAAATAGAACAAAAAGAATTAATTTATCAAGCTAAACAAAATAGTAATTTTCTAAAACATTTATCCTACTGAATATTTAAAGGAGTATCAATAAGGAATTTTCCAAAAATTAGGAAATGAATATTCATTAATTTTTCAAGCACAAAACAATACATTCTATTTTATAAAAATAAATTTAAGATGACTAAAAATTCAATTATAGGAAAAAATTACCTTCTACATTTCGAAGTATATACCAACATAAAGGAGCAATAAGAATAACACAACCACCTAGAGTAAAGAAAGGTAATCCAAAACCACCAACCTGTGAAGTAGGGAAAAAACAAATGAAATTTAATCAGTAACATTTATAATTACAACAAATCTCAATAAAAAAAAAGTTTAAAAACATTAGAGCTAGAAAAACACAATTCCAATATTAAATACTAACCAGGTCTCAAATATATAAATACCTTGAATAGATATTTCAATTGTTAATAAATAATATTTACATTTATTATATATTATTAATCATTAGTAAATAAATTAAGTAAAAAAAGTGTCCCAAAACTCCATTAATTTAGAAATGAAACTTTTTATCTTAAATGTTAATTATTTTACAGGAATTTTTTATTTTAGGAACTCTCAACTATGATTGAATAATTGCTATCTCACCTACTGCAGAGTTTTATTGAAGAAAATAAGAATATGAACACATTCAGGCTGTAGCCTGTTTCTTTTACAAATTAAACTAGAGGTGCTGAAGAGATGCTCTTAAAAAACTGTTGATGGCAGCATGATTAAATACTCCAATTCCTTCAAAAGAGGATACAGACTGATCTTTTTTGAGTAATTGAAAATATTTTTATTTGGTGGAAGCAAACTTTATTCTAGGTACTTTCAAATTTCTTCTTTTGGGGAATTCTAATTTTTTATTCCAGAATCTACTGATAATTATAGACCGATATTCGAGCTATTCAAATTTCTTCTATTCGTGTTACATTTGAGATATTGAAAACTTTCTAGTATTCGAGTATTAGTAGATCGTATTTGCCTATTTCTACTTTTAAGTCATTTTCTACTATAAGCTTAGCTATGTTTTATCCTAGTTATCTAATATAATTGTTTTCTATATCTCTCTATTCAGAACGCTCTTTGATCTTGAATAATATGAAGAAAGAATAAACTATTTTATTTCATTGTTTCTTACAAAATATTTGGTTTAGCAACAAAATTTTAAAAATGCACCGCAAAAATATTACACAGGCTAATTATACAGGTTGTACCCGTGTATATATAGCCAGTAAATTTTTTTCCAACTGTACCATCAGATTTCATGAAAAAGAAAGTTTACAAAATGCTATCAAAGCAGATCCTAAACAACTTTACATTAGAAATCCAAAGAAACCACTGCAAGTGATACAGGTTAAGCCTTTTTTTCATTGTATTAATGTTTCTTTAAGAGTTAATTTTAGAAAGTCAAATTATTCCCCAATACAGATATTTAACATTCACAAAGAAAAGCTTACAAATAATACATAATTGATTACTTTGTCCAATTAAGGAAATATTGTAACAATAAGAAATATTTTTCATAATTTGTCAAATAGTTATGACTATTATTTAGCTCACATAGCTCAGAATAATTTTCTTATCATAAGTAACAGTTTATTCAGTGAATTATTTACATTTTTATTGATATTTCAAAATTTAATCACCTAATTTTAAAATATTTTGAGTTTAAATTATTAAAATGCACAAATTTATATATTTTTGCTTGTTTTAAAAATAAAAACATTTATGTTTTAAATGCATCTATTTACTTAGAAATTATGTGAATATTTTTAATTTAAGTAACTGAGCACTGTTATGCAAAATGATTTATTTTTTTCATTTAGAAACTTTAAATAAATTTATTTAAATATTAGAAAATACATTTAACATTTAGACATTACCAACTGTTGGAAATGGTTTGCAACTATTATAAACTATACTGTCTGCCATGGGTTGGATTTAAATCTACAATAATAAAATATGAGTCTGTTGGTCAAGTAGCAAAAAATATAAACACTACAGAGCTAAAAAAATCTGGTACACTGATACTTCAGCTACACATATCCTGTATTAACATTAAAGAACACTACTGTTTGTAAGACAAGAACTTGCACTTCCTTGTATAAAACAGTCATGTCTAACATATAACTGCAAGGAAATGTAAGTTCTTGTATCCTGTATTACCTGCTTTTCTATAATTCCAAGTTTTTCAGTAGGGCACCAATTCTATTTTAGTAGGTTTTACAGAAGTAAGCTGCCAAAATGTTTGCAAATAGTACACTGCAATATAGTGTCATATCATTTATTTTCAGTTCATGTTATGAAATAATAGGCAAGCATCCTGCATTTTTATTTCTAATCTTAAGTTTCTTTGATGTTTGAATGTAAATTTTGACAATCTGTAAATATTTTTAATAATTGATGCTAAGTGTTTGTCATAATTTAATGATTATGACAAACATTTATTAGACATAGATTAATGGCTTTATAATAACCAATATGGAAGATCAAAGTGCTTAAATTAAACTCACAGCATAAAGTGCACCACCAATTGCAGGACCAATGCTCATGCCAACTCCAATACAGGTTTCCGTAAAACCCTAAACACAAAAGGAAAGTCTACATGCTTAAATAATAAGCGATAAATGTTATTTTAATTAAATACATAGATATATTTATGATGCAAATAAGAAAGTCTTCATAGTTTATACAATTAATTAAATATATTCTGAGTAGTAATCCAATGTTACTAGAATATATTAAGAAGATTTTCACTATTTTTTTAAGATTGCCTATATTCCATATTTACATTTTATTCAAAAAGATAACATTTCTTTCAGTAGCGCATATTATTTTATTGTAACAGAATTAAGCATATATATCAGATCAACTTCAATCGCTTCTTTTCACAAATCTCATTCACATTTAACCCAATTAACTCAGAAAAGCATTGATCAAAGTCCTCATCTAATAAAGGACGATGTTATCTCCATACTGTGTATTTAGCTCTATGTAAACTGGCTAAGAACGTTTTGATCTCAATAGCATGCAAATCCTCTCCCTCCCTTCTTCCAAATCAAATAAATAAAAACTAGAATATATGACTCTGTAATAGAGCCTATTTCTGCAACTTCCATTTAAATTTCTGAAGTGTAGCATGCTGATTTTTAGCAATTAAGAAAATAATATATATATTACTGAAATATCAATTTTCCAAACCCAAAATTTACATTTTAAATCAGAGTAATGAAAGCCCATGTTTTTGAAAATGTTAGCCTTGGGGACAGTTTTTTACAAATAATTAAAGATTTATTAAATATTTTAATTTTTACCTTGATAACTTTTGTTTTAGGATTCATGTTTCTCATTTAAAATTAAGCTCTACCACCCAAAATTTGTGCATTAAATCCCAGGATAAGCACACATTCGGTCACACAGATGGTAAATATATGTGTTAATAATCTATATATACTAATGATATAGTAGCTAGAATTTTCTTTTTCAAAAAAAGATAATTTGCAGATTTTAACATCTTTATCATCAAAATAATAGATAAATATTTGCAAGGTTGCGACCTCAACAGGATAATGGAATTTTCAAATTTTTTTTAGTCTTCCAGATAGGCTTTAGGCGTTTTTTAGGTTAGGGGGAAAAGAACTAACAGATCACATCAATTAAACATTGTAGCTAAATACATTAGGTCCTTATTGTATTGTGATTGTCAGATGGCAAGCAAAATTAATGGTTTATCTGATAGCATGATTATACAAACTTTTTACATTGAAAAAATGCTAGCAAAAAGTTAAAAATGACTTGACTTTTCCAGACTTTGAGTTCTTTGAAAGATTTACTTGACTAACCTTGTATTTATTTAAGGTTCAAAATATTCTCACCAAACAGAAAAAAAAATAAGCAATTTTAGGTCTGAAAATTCAGAGATCTTGATAAATAAAGGGCAGTTTCTGGGGTTACACTATTAATATAAATTTTCATAATGTGAAATAAAAAATTTATTTTAGTGACTCTTAATAAAAGTTAGCTAAAGTCTGTCATTGTTGGTGATATTTAAATAAAAAATTATAACACTATATTAAGTGTTGGTTAACTTAAGAAATAAACATTTAATATATTTCTTTCTGTTTTAGATTTCTTAAAAAAAAAATAAATAAATAAATAAATAAAAAGTAAAAAATAAAGGCATTATTGGATTTTCAAAATGCTTTACTTTAGATTCAATGCTTTGATTTAGATCAATTTTGAAGCTTTAGATTATTAAAAATAAATCTATGTAATTAACTAATAAAAAAAAAAATTAGATTTTCAATTTGAAAGTGAAATTAATATTGGAGAATAAAAATTGCATTTGACAACAAGTTAACAAAAATAATGAAAAATGATGAGCAATTCTTGCAGCATTTGCAAACAACATCTATTTACGAACATATATTTAAATGTATAAATATAAAAATAATAGAATATCAGAAAAAACACAATAAAGAATACTTACAAAGACTGTTCCAATATCATCAGGAAATTGATCAATGAGTATTGTGCAGGAGGCAGTGCAAAATGCTGCTGCTCCTAGAGCTTCAAAAGATCGTACAACAAAACATAAAACAGTAAATTCCGTTTGTCCCTCTACCTTGTCTAATAAACTACAAAAGAAAGTGAAACAAGTTAAAAAGTTATAATTACACACCAAAAAGTGGAATAATCTATTTAATTGAAATTTCTTGATATAAAAATTTTGGAAAAAATATATACAATACAGAAGCAAATTACAAAGTGTTTAAAAACTCTCATGATTTTTTATTAGAACTTGCATTTCTGAAAGTGGTTCTTTAAATATAAAAAATATATACTGAAATAATAGAAAGGGTATAATTTTCACAAACCAAAATAAAATATTAATATTTTGACAATCTGCTGTTGGTGCATATTACAACTTACAGCTCTTTTGACACTGAAGACACTAATGTTGAGCATTCTTCATTAGAAATACTGAGTAAGACATTGCACAATTGAAGACTTAAATACCTCTACCATTCTCGTGATTTTTTCGTGTAGTCCTTTTAAGAATGTTCCATATGTTCTCTACTGGATTTAAATCCAAAGAAAGCCAACTGGTGAGCAAGCCAATTGCAACTGCACATTATGTGTAATCAACCACCTTAATGTATCTTCATAAGTATATGACGATGCTGAATCTCACTGAAATACAAATGACTCAATGCCCAAGAAACTTTCAGCTGAAGGAAGCATGAGATGTTTAAGTGTATTTTGATAAACTTGAATATGAAATATCTTTTTGAGAAAAGTGAGTTCACCTATCCTGATAATGCTTGTACAACTCTGTACTATAAAGCTTGTATGAAACATAATTGAGTGCTTTAGATAACAACAACCACTACCATAACAAACAATAACCATTAAAGAACAATAACCATTAAAGATCAATAACCACTACCCAAGAAACTTTCAGCTGAAGGAAGCATGAGACGTTTAAGTGTATTTTGATAAACTTGAATATGAAATATCTTTTTGAGAAAAGTGAGTTCACCTATTCTGATCATGCTAGTACAACCCCATACTATAAAGCTTGTATGAAACATAATTGAGTACTTTAGATAACAATAACCATTTAAGATCAATAACCATTACACAAAAAGTCTGCAGGAAACTTAACTAGGGTTCATACCCATTTTAAGTCATCAAAATAAAGAACTATTAAGCACCTAAAATTATAAATATTACACCTTAAGTTAATATTAAGTATTAACGATACAACCATTATCAGTTTTCCATCTGAGTCTGTGCAACGAGTTGATCTCTATCACTTTAAACTATACCAAGGTTCATACTCATTTTAAGTCATCTAAATTAAGAACTTTTAAGTACTCAAAATTGTGAAATATTACGCTTTTTTAAGATACTGTTAATTATGAAGAATAAAGCCATTATCAGTTCTCAATCAGATTTTGTACAATGAGTCAATATCTTGTTTCTTTGTGAAATAAAGAGAAGCAAGATTTTGGATCCTGGTTTTGTCTGCATGAAAAACAGAATATCAATTTTAAAGAACAGCAATTCTGGTGTAATTCTGTTTTGTGCATAGCTAAATTAGTAAGACTAGTAAGAACACTAGTCTTACTAATTTAGCATTGAATTGATACTGCAGTACGCATCTATTTTTCTTATTATTTATCATTTTACTGCACATTTCTGAAGTGGCAAATGCCATGCTCAAATCTGCCTATAAAATTTCATAAAAATCAGAATGCAAGGGGGAAAAAAAGTACTTTTAACAACTTTAAAATGAAATACAACTAATTTAAGTACTTTATTGTTAATTGTACTTAGGCATATCAAATTATAAACCTTGCTTGTCTTTCTTTAAACAACATTTATCCCTAAAAGGTGATGCAAAAAAAAAAAATTGTCCAAAAAACCTGGAACCACTCCAATTTTGTATCTCTTTGGACTTCAGGTTTACTTTCTTTTACCAATGGGTTAAAAGTAGCTTCTTCTTTGATACTCTTAATCTAAAAAACATTTCTTTGAATCTATGTGAAGTTGTTTATTTTTACACAAAAGTTCCCACAATTCCATAATCTTTCCTGCAGAACACTATACGTTGAAAACTATGATTTTTTCTGCTTGTAATTTCCATATTTATAATGTGTCTATCCTTTTAATTTTAAAAAGAATATTGACTATAATTCACAATTATCATTGACAATCAATTATTGACTATAATTCACAATTTTAGCGATATCTGTCTGCATCTTACCATATGTGAAGCTTTACAAGGGGAGGGGTTCAGTCACTGATAATTTTACCCCTGAGATAACATGGTATATAGCCATTATACTGATAACTATAAATTTATAGTTTTCAGTAAATTTAGATAGCCACATATTTTGCAAATGTAGGTAATGCTCAGCATTATGCTCTGCATGTTACTAATTGCAAGAAATTAATTTATATCTATCAACCCAAAAACTTTCAAGCTGTTTTTCTCTGTTTTAATGTTCTTGCCTGATTAATAATGAAAAATTTCTAAGATGAATTACAATTATCATAATGGCATGTGGTTTTTTTCCTTTAAAATCAGCCTAAAAAACTGCACTTAAAAAAACTCTAACCAAAATTTTGAAAATTTCTGACAACTGGATTATTTTCTTGTAAACAATCACATATTCTTTTAACTACAAGTATTGTTGGTTTCCATACTTTATAAAATTTTCACGTTTACTTATGCTAACTATTTTCACACTTGGAAGATAGTCAGTGCCACGGAATGATCAAATAGCAAGACTAATTTGCATATTCCTATAATTCATTGCACAAGTTTATTTTATTATTTTGAGGTAAAATTTTCAATATTTTAACCTTATAAGTGGTATATCTTAGCAATTAAACATAGTCTGTAATCTGTTTGGTCCTTTTTCTTTTCTTACTCTTTAATGTTTATGTTAAAAATGCATCAAAAAATTAAAATATTCTTATTTTCTGATATGTAGTTATATAAGATGATATAAATAAAAATAGAAAGAATGCCCATCTCATGTGACATATTGGGTAGTGATTTGATAACATAAAAGAAGCAGTAATTTGCCCTTCTTCTAAGAATGAATTGATAAAACTAAACTGTCATACAATAAAGTCATTTAAAAAAATAAAAATAAATAATAAAATAATATTGCTTAAAATGTATTCCGTTAGTATTTAAGTAGAATAGATCAGCAGGTGAGATCCGATTATCAACACTAACGATAAGTATGTCTCACTGCATATAAAAGTCAACAGTTTAATGAACTTACCCAAATAACACATTACATGCCCCACAGAAAGCTACGCCAACAAGAAACATAAATTTGGCTCCAACAGTCGGAAGCTAAAATAAATAATGAGTATTTATATTCAAATCATATTTAGAAATATATATTATGGCTTTTAAAATTTGTAATTCCAACCTATATTGGCTATCACCTGCATCAATCACCTTCAATGAATAATAAATCCAACATGGAATTTTCCCCTATACATACAATTCCATATATTAATTGGTCAATATTAAAAACCATTGCGCACAGGGCCTGATTAACATGCGGGCCTCCAGGGCTGGGGCCCCTAAATTTTATATGTGTTAAAACATTTTAATCAGAAATAATTATTTATTTAATTATTTGAATAATATTAAACTGATAATGTGTTAGTGTTTATTTTAAATTTTGAAAATATTAGTATTATAGTTTTATTAGTATAAATATTAGTATTATAGTTTTAAATATTATATATCTTTTAAAGTTTTACTTTTAAATAAAAAGTTCTACATGAACAAAAGTGCCTCTGGGACAGTGGTCCTAAACTTCCAAATTTGCTTAGTGATGGTTTTTTGCAAGTATTTGATATGCTGTGAGTGTATGGGGGACCCCAATTAACACTTGGCCCTGGGTCCCACATTGGCTTGATCAGGACCTGACTATGCATACAAATTTACAGAACTTTGAGATTTAATATTCTTTAAATTAGCTGGTAGACTGCTTGTTCTTTAACTGCACTAAGTGAAAACAATTTTGTATAACAACAACATAATCACAGAATCATCCTATAAAGAGAGTTTCCAAAGTTAGGAATATGCTCTCATTGCTGACAACAGCAATCATGAGAGAGAGAGAGAGAGAGAGAATCGATTTCATGCTCATTATATATTTGTCAGTCTGGAACAGTTGATATCTGGAATGGCAGCAAAAAAAATTTGCTGTTTTAAAATTTTACAAACCTCTATGGGAACCAGAAAATATCGTACCATGCAGTTGGCTTCAAATTTCATGAAAATTTAGTTCAAGCTATGAGATAATGGCCAACTTCATTGTCACAGAATCTACCTAAATAGGGCATTTCCAAATTGTGTTCAAATGTATTAGTTAAGTAGCAGGCACTTATTTAATTATTTATAAGTAGTGGGCACTTATTTAAGACCAGAGCAGTGTCTGGTGCATTTTCTAGTGGGAAATAAAATGGGGAACATAATCTCAGATTTGAACTAGAAAGCCACACTCTTACCAAGAAATTTTTGAAAGAAATTAGGGACCATCCAAATATAAAGCTATGTATTTTGTGTGTGTTTTTTTTTTTGCTGCAAACCATTTTTTAAATGATATATGGAGCCCAAAAAATTGTCTCATGAATATCAGCACAAGTTTTTCACTTAGAACTGACAATTTCTTTTTTTAATGAACTCCAGACTTTATTCAAATTTTTTAAGTACCACAAGATGGAGTAAATTGAACCCTAATGAGTAACTTGACCTCTCCCTCCCCATTCACAAAAAAAAATCAACCTCACTTTTTAAATGCATTTACAGATATAATTAACATTTTGTTACCTCAGGTAGGTATAGAGGTAGCAAAATGTTAGTTATACCTGTAAAAGCAATTTAAAAAATTAGGTTGATTCTTTTTCTATTTTTAGGTTCAAGTTACCCCATCTTACAGTACCTAATCAAATTTATTTTCACTAAAGGGGCTATATCAAAAGTTATTTTCTGTACTATTTTTATGCTAACGCATCATATAGTTTTGAAAGTGTTTTAATATAATTTTTCCTGTGATTTAAAATAATTTTCCAATTGGAAGTATATCTCTTGCACTAACAGTTCAAAAGTTATAAGCCTCAGTCTTTTTGGAATCAGATTTAACCAAACAATGAAGAAAATATACCAACACTTCGATACTTTCTAGAAAAATAAACATTACAGGAAACTTTGAGGAACACACTAGAATCTTATAAGGTAAAAACATCAGTTAGAAAACCACATTAAAACACAAGTTGAATAAACATTGTATTACTTACTATTTTTCCAAAAACTGGAGATGCTAACATCACAACTAAAGCATAAATACTAAACACAAAACCAGACACAGCTTCACGCATTCCTTTTTGAGCAGACTATAAAAAATATACTAGATTAGTTTTATTGTATACTACATACTATAAATCATAATCAAATGGTAATATAATCCATAAAAATACTCTTGCCAATCTATTTTCAGGGATTTGATCAGCAAAGCAATAAAATATTCATGAAAAAGTCACAATGACTCAAGGAATACAATTTTCCTTTTTTATTCTCTTAAAAAATGCTATCATCTCTTAAGATCTCTTAGAGTCTAGTTAGCTCAGTTGTTAGAGGTTCTGGAAATTTTGAATTGACGGGCCCATGTATTTTTCAAAGGATTTAAGTCTAATTTAAATTTCAGTCAGTCAGATTATATGCCACAATAAGATGTTTGAAATCCTAAAATGAAGCAAATTATAGTTAAGTACAGAAAAATATATATATTTTTCTCTTGATAATTATTTATTTCATTTATTTTGTTTTTATAGGCACAACATTATTTATTATATACAATATAAATATAGTGTGAATTTCCAACTGTGTGAATTTCCAACTCAATTATCTTTATAAAAGTAAGAAAAAAATGTAAAATTTATTTTTAGGTAATTTTACCAATGTTAAAAATGTCAAAAAAAATTCCCGTTAAATCATTTGAGTTAAAATCTTGTATTCAGAATACAATAAATAGTCCAAGGAGTAAATTTCCATTTGCACTTTATATATAGTAAATAGGAAATGAATAATGAAAAACTGAAAGAATTGATAACAAAATGTATGCATATATGTGTACATTATCCCCATTAAATAAGCACAAAAATATTAAGGGTTCAAGGAACCCACAACAAAACTATTGGGGGTTCAAAAAGTATCTCAAACCCACAAAGTTGACTAATAGATTATAATCACATGACTATTTAAAAAATGTTAATATGCATCCATGTTCAGAGAATATATATATATATATATATATATATATATATATATAATCTGAAACAGGCATTTGTTTGGGTTAATTAGAATTAAATACTCAGACCAGAAGATGAATTTAATTCTGGTTAATCTTCGAATTTAGGCCGGTGCTGTTCTTTTTTATTATTAGCATTATGGCCATGGTTTTTCTTCTATGGTAATGTTAATATTTTACGATTACTTAAATTGATTATTCTTATAATTACATTTTTCTAATATTATATATATATATATATATATATATATATATATATATTGCACCTGTCAATTCTAAACTTTAAAAAAAAAAATTAAGCAAAAATTCATAAATTATAAATTACTTTAGAATTTACAAAATGTTTAATTTTTTGAAAAATATGCAAAATTAAAACATAATAAATGAAAAAGTAAAAGAAAGCTTTGGTTCCCCAACCCTTTAATTTCTGTGACTAGATACTGTAATTATTTATAAGTAAAAAAAATAATTAAATGAATAACATAATAATAATACATTAAATAATAATAATACTGTAATTATTTATAAGTAAAAAAAATAATTAAATGAATAACAAAATAATACATTACCTCTCGAGGGAAAAATGGAGCTATTATAGACATACTTAGGAAAGCTGTAAAGTCTACTAAACACAAACAAAAGGCAATCCATTTTTTTTCTGTAGTAAACCTCAATTTGAATGGCACCTCTTCTTCCACAGAGATTCTAGTTGGTGGCCGGGAAGGAAACTGGCCGCTAGTTGTTGATGGTGACCTAACCAGCTTCTCTCCAGGACGAACTCTTGGAACACCCATTAATCTACCTTTACTAGTAGATACCAGCGATATCCTCCTTTGCATTGTTGCTGACGGTTGTTGCAAATAGTCTTCTGAAATGCTTCTTGAGATATGCAAAGCCCCTCCCTGAAGAGACTGTATGACATCTTCACTACAATCACAACTTTTAGAATATGTATGCTCAGCATCTTCATAATCATCATCATCATCATCCATTGAGAGAGAAACATGAAAACTTTTGTGGCCATTTTTTAAATCTAACGGCTTAACAAATATTTTACTATCACATAATTGCGATATTTTGCTATCAATTTTGAAAGGAATTTCAGGAATGAATTTAGCAAGTTTAGTTCTAGGGGATTCGTTGTAATCTTTTAAAAGGTTAGTATCAATTACTGCAGAAGCACTTTCATTGTCTTCAATTGAATCTAATAATTTTGCATCATCTGAATACTGATTATTTTCATAAATGTGACTAGAGTGTTTATTAGGTTCATCATCTTCTTCGTGTTGTAAATCATCATTTGTAATATAAGATGGATTATCCATATTTGATTGCTAGTAATCTGTAAAAAAAAAAAAGTTGTGTAACAACCTGAAGAAAATTAGTAATATGAAAATCATGCTATAAATAACTATACAATATTGAACCATAAAGCATATTTGCTTCTTTTTATTTACTGATAAAAGATGACAAATAATTATCCATTCCCCTTATCTTTTTTAGATTGGCCTTATCAACGGTAAATCAAAATAAGACCA
The DNA here is from genome assembly GCA_951213105.1 of Amaurobius ferox. Lineage (NCBI taxonomy): Eukaryota > Metazoa > Arthropoda > Arachnida > Araneae > Amaurobiidae > Amaurobius > Amaurobius ferox. Next base: position 52,918,209 of record OX578151.1, read on the forward strand.
CTGAAAGGATTATATAAATTATACATATTTTAAGGCAGTGTTACTTATTTATTTTACTACCAAAAAAGAGATGAATTCATAAATGGTAGTTTAGCAAAAGTATAAATTATGGTTTTCTAATGCAGTATAATCGATAACTAAAATTTTTACATGTCAAACAGTTCATTGCAAACCACTTTTAAAGAAATAAATGACTATCACATTTTAAAGTGTTAGATACAAGAATATAAAGCAAAATTGCTAAAAAGAGAATACATTATTCAATATTTAATTATTCACCAGTCATGCAAAAATATTAAATTAGAAGTTTGGAAAAGATGAGACTTTCTTGCAGTTTTAACAGCTCAGTTGGCAGGACATTTGCCTGGAGATCAAGAGGTAGTGTTTGAAATCCTGATCTTGGTAAACATTATAATTTTAACACAAACATATTAAACATCCTATTAATTCAATTACAATGAGTATTTTTAAATTTCAGCACCTGTTTGCATAGTTATTATTACTAGTGAGGCCCACAGGCATGCTGCCCGTAATTTAAAAAATGAGTTTATTCATCTTACTATAACAGAAGACAACACTCAATCACTGTCTGAGTAGCCACAACACAAAAGGAGGTATTATAATATCTATCATAAATAAATTAAAAATGAGTCCAATATACAGCTTCATCTTCAGTATGTCATGTCATATGCAACATAAAGCTCCAGAATTCTCCATTATTGTAAATAAGTTAAAATGAGTTCAATATTTGGTTTCGTTTTCAGTATCTGATGTCACTCAATGTAGAACCCCAGAATACTACTCTTTATATATAGATAATTCATCAATATCTCAGCTTGATTTATAGACATTAATCCATTTAGGACCACCATAGCGCATACACAATGTAGTAATTCTTCCTTCCCCGGCCCACCAATGTCAATGTGCAACATAGGATTGGTATGCTTCATTAATATTTTTAAATAACACTAGATGGTGAGTGAAGCCCATTGTTTTTACAAAGGTAGTTACTTGCATCATTGACCTTCACATTTTAGTTTTGGTTTTCATGAGAATGTTTATACAATCATCTTAATCAGCCAACACACGTGGCAAGCTGTTGTAGTGGTTCTGTGATTTATAAAAGGCATGTCGACTGAGAGATTTAAAGGGATGGTTTCTTTCATGGCAGTTATTTTGGGCTTATTTTATCAGAGTCTTTGGTGGTATGTTTAGATGAGGATTAGGAATGGGAATTCTTATAGCTGATTTCCGTGGGAAGTGTGTACCCATTAGCTAGTAGAGGGAAAGGTGGTAATATGGACCGTGCAAGTATTATGGATCCCCTCGGTTCCTCGGCCAGAACGAGGCTCACTCTAGTAGCGGAGCACTAAATCAACTCTAATCACTCCCCCTGAGATAAGAGATTGCCATTGCCATGCATTATTGAAGGAGCATTTGTGTTATGAACATTGGTAGTTTCATCCTATTCATGAACGTTTAGCAAGGTAACTGATATACAAGTTTTAAGGGTATTTATGTTGCACAATCCGAAGATTTCGATGTCATACCTTGAACTACATTAGTTAGACGATAATATGTCGAAACCAGACTTCAACATTTTGGTTAGGTTTGGGAGTAGTGATGTGATATTTTCAACATGGTGTTGTTGGTAATATGTATGGATCAACTGGAAAACAGCTGACAAACAATGAGGCTCAGAGGGGAAGACGTCGTGGAAGATGTGACTCTACTCCACACCCCTTTGAACCCCAGTATGACTTAGCTTTTACTGATGACTGCTATGGAGAACTATGGCTCATGTTTGTGATATGTGAATTATGGGCACACAGTGAATGTGCTGGAGCTGAGAAAGAAATTTATATTTGCGACTTTTGTAAATAATTTGTTTTTCAACAATAAAGTTCATTTTTGACGAATAAACTGTGATTATTTCATAGGGGTCCATAATATCCGCACTTTAAAAATAACAGGTGATTTCACCTTTTTTGGTAATCGCATTATGGAGATTACTGTAAATATTCTAAAAATTATTCAATTATTTGTATTTTAAAGTAAAGTTTATTTAAAATGATTTTTTCCCATGTTAGGCTCATCCAAAAATGCCTGTGTCTGGAGTAGCAGACAATTCTCATTATGTGTGGTCTAGTGGAAAAGCTTCTTCCCTCGCAGGTTATGAATGGGTTAAAAGTCCAAGGGCTTGATTCAATATTTAAATTTTGTAAGAAAGATAACATGATTAGATAATTTTTATACCAGATCTATAATCTATCTTATAAATTACAGGGTTTGGCTGATTTTGATATTCTATTATCGTTTTGTGTGCATTGTATACTCCCTGATTAATTTTACACAAAATTAATCAGAATTACAAATCCTGATTAATTTATACAGCATATGTCAAATTATGTTCAATAATATGTAAAAATTTCAATAAAGACCAACAACTCTTATTGTAGGATCCATTATACATTGTACGGTACATTTTTAAATTCAGAAGCAAAAATCATCTCTAGCTCAATAGGTAAAGTATCAAATGGCTACTTAAGATAAGTGGTTTGATTCCACACAAGTTCTTTACAGCATCTGTGCAACATAGCATAATAAGTTAGATGAATTAATTCGAGGTTAACAAAATTGAAAATATTTCAGGACCTTACGATTTATGGCATTAATTTCAAATTCATGGAACATTACATCAAATAGAATGCTATCCCGCATAAAAAATCTGATGTATCCAACACATAACATTCTCAACAAAAAATAGAGCAAAATTCAATATTCTGAGACAACAAAATTAGCGCTTTCTTATGACTCAATCTCACTGAAATTCAACAAGATTTTTGTTACTAATTAAATAAGCATTCAAAATTTCATTGAAATTATTTGATTATTTCATGAGATTATTATGCTTTCTGTAGAGAAAATAAAAGTTATAATATACCAAGTAAGGCTTATGACTCAATCTCACTGAAATTCAACAAGATTTTTGTTACTAATTAAAAAAGCATTCAAAATTTTATTGAAATTATTTGATTATTTCATGAGATTATTATGCTTTCTGTAGAGAAAATAAAAGTTATACCAAGTAAAGCTTGTCTAACTTGTAAAAATACTTTTATTTGCACAAAAAACACCATTTTCTGGTAAAAGAAACTCCCAAGTATAAAAAACAAAAAGCTCTTTTCTAAACAATTCTGAAATCTCAAAATTGTTTGTGCCAAGTCTCCATAGGACTGGAGATATACCTTCAGGGCTAGATTATCCTGAAGAAGGATAATAACCCTTCTTCAAATCAAAGTTAGGATCCTTTAACAGGGTACAGTGGACCTAAATTTATAGCTTGTTCCTGCGGGTGGCACAAACTATTTTGAGATTTCATAACATTTTTGGAAAGAGGATTTTGTTTCTTGTATTTTTTACCAAGTTTTTTTACCAAGTGGTGTTTTTGTAAGATTTCAATATTTTATGTAAAAATATTTATCAACACGAATATGTAACAATGCTATAGCAAGCATTGCAAATTGTATTTTACCATTATTCAGTTTTACCATACAAACGACTTCAAATTCCTATAAAATTTAGCTCAGATTACACAAGGCTTAAATAGTCAAGTTTATAGTTACAACACAAGCATGTAGAAGAAAATTAGTAAAAATTTGCAATACCTTCACATTTTAGATACTGGCAACCATAGACCAGCTTCATGCTTATTATGCAAAGTAACTGAGCTAAATTAAATAAGTGAAAAAACAGTCCCTAGATGCAGTTATGGGAGTTTATTATAAATTTGGGGAATGCTCTGTCCTCTACATGCAGGTTCTGTGACTATAAAATTTATTTGTTACATACATAATGTGAACTATTCTATAAAAATTGCAAAAATATTAAAAAATTAGTTTTTCTGCAGTATTTATATTAAAACCTAATAATACATAAAGTATAAATCTTCTCTGTGGAAGGCAACTGTATGTCATAATTTTTGCAATTATGGATTTTAAAAGTATTTAGTATTTTCATATTTTATTTAAAAAATGTATTTCCTTCCAACCTTGGAAGTTGAATAACACAAGGCTAGATCCATCTCAAAGAAATGTTATGTCCAATCAAATCGGTCATCTCAAAAACATCATAAGTCATATTTTACAAAACAATGGATTATTTCAGTTTAAGAGTCTTTAAAAATAGTTTCATGTGTTGTGCAAAAAAAGCAAAATTCTCACTGTATTTAACATGTAATAGAGGCCCTTCAATTTTCATAGTTAATATAAAAACAATTTAAGTCATTGACTAAACTGTTATAGTTCGCAACTGTATTACATTACTGGATCAAAGCCTACTTTTAAGTTATTGAAACCTTCTGCATGTAAAGTTTCATTACCATCAAAATAATCTTATGTTAATAGTAAAGTACCAATAAATAAAAAGAAGATTTATAAAATAAAAGATGTCAAAAATAGCATTCTAGATGAACATCAAAACTTTTATGAGGAAATACTGAAATAGATAACTGAACACGTGGAAGGTATCAATGAAAATGAGGTGGAATCAGATGGCAAATATAACTATGTGCCTTAAACAAATGTCTCAAATTTCTTAATAATAATCCTAAAATAAGAACAGTTATTTTTTATTTATTTTTGAACAATATAGTCATACTTTAAAAGTATTTTCTGACTTCATTCTTCTGTTTCTTGCTAAAATATCATGTCAATGAACTTAAAAATTATATATTTTGAAAATTTTTAAACACAACTTCCTGTAACAAAAACCTAAATTATTGCTAAATATGCTGTAAAAATACATATTAAAAAGAATTTTGCTATCTTAATTCTATTGTGATTTATATACAGTTTTTATTGATTCCTTAAAATTTTTTAAAACATGATTTATGTTGTGTTTGAAATGACCAATTTAGACTTATGCTGCTTTTAAAATGACAAACTCAATTACTAACATTAATAATTTTCAAATTAATTTAAAATTTTAGATTTGATACAGGAACACATTTTAATATCCCTCTGAGACACAAGCAAAAAGTTCAACCCCCAGAACATCTTAGATAAATAAAAGATAAGGAAGCCAGGTAACGGTTATCTCAAATATAAAGTGGATAAATTCATTGCACGAATAAAATATCAATAGAAATCAGAGGCGGCTTCTGCTTTGATTTCAAGAGGTGCAAAGCAATATAAATGTGATTCAGAATCTGTCTCAAAAACTTTTTTATTTCATTTATTTCTCCATTTTTAGATATGGATTAAAACTAAAGAGGATAAATAACAAAAGTTTGAGATAGATTGCTTCTGTTCCATTCCCTGGATAGTTGCATGAACAGCCATTGGTAGAAATATGGATATTTTTGATAAACAGCATTTAGTTCTGGAATTAAGATGGTTTTGGAGAGGGTAATGTTTTTTAAACAGACATCTCCATTACTTTTAATTAGTTTTCTTGCTTCTATTTCTAAATGAACTGTAAGAGTATTGTAAATTAAAATTCTCACCAAGCAATATTAAATGTGTTGGGAAAAAAAAAACTTTTGCACAATTTCTAACACAATAAATAAAAACATCTATACTTGCAGCAAACTTGATGCTACAGAAGTATAGAACAACTGTAAGCCTGTTTGCTCTAAGTTATATAATTGCATCTGATAAATTCCGTATAATTAAAAAATAAAATTATTTTTATAAAACTGATTGAGTTCAAATCAATTTATCTCTAAAATAAATATTCAAAATTCTACTCATATTTTTCCATGTTTCAATAAAAAAATATTCTAAATCAATATTCAAAAGAAATTATGTTGCTATGGTAACCATTTAATCAATGAACACATAATGGGCATATGAAGACAAAAATGAGTAATTAGCTGATCATAGCTTCTACAATATATTCAAGTTAACATTGCCCTGAGTTAAGAGTGCAAGGCTTTCTCATACATCCATATTCTATAGATTTTATTTAGGTTCACTTGTATCACAATCAATTACAGAATGAAATAAATAAGATTTTTTTAGCTTTCATTCACTAGTTATGCTTTTGACAAATCAGTTAAATCGATGAATTTGATGCATTCTTCTTTGTGATTTATCCCAATAAATTCTTTAAAATACCCTTTATGTTACAAGTTGTTCTGGGAAGAAAACAGTCTGTGATAACTCCTAATCAATTGTTTCAATTCATGTATAGCTAAAAGTAATTTACAAAATATCCACTCATTTTACATTTTAATTATTTGACTTTCCACTTTAGATTAAAAAAAGGAAAATCTTAAGAAGTGTGTAGTCTATAAATAATATGTCCATAGCTTTTATAAAAGAAATTACATAAATGACAATCTATTTATTATCTTTAAATGCTTCTTACTTTTTCAACTCCTGAAAAATAAATGGAAATTTTAAAGACCTTTCTCTGTTTCAATCTTGCTTAAAATCACTAAGCAATTTATGTTTAAAATAATCAAACTAAATTTTATTTGAATCATTCAATATGTCCAAGTGATATTGTGCCCCCCCCCCCCCCCCCAACATACTGACATTTTAAAAAATGAAAATCAACAGAACTCTTACTACATTTATCCAATCGCAGAAATTGTACAAAATGTCATTTGAATAGCTCAAGTCATTCTAGAGTTATTCTGCTAACACACACACAGGCATCATTGAAAAAATGGATTTTTGTTTTCTATTTACAGATGTTCAAAGCATAAATCCCCAAGTCAAATTCTTGACCCTTACGTTCCCTTTAACTATGCTATATACTGTAGGGAAAGTAATAAAAATAAAGAAATCTGACAAAGTTTTTAAAAAATGAAGTTTTAAATCAAGTAAAAGTTTTTAAAAAGTAACATGCATTAACAATACATTTACTTTCAATTTTTTTAATGTTTCATATTGTGTTGAATGCAGTTGAATCAGAAGAAAAATTATGCTTTTCAAAAACAAAACTTAAGTAAAATAAATTTAGAGAAACAGAAAAAGATAACTACATTCAGATCAAATTAACATTTATGTTTATGTTTCTAAAATAATACCCATAATTTCAGTTCACTAAAATCAATTCACTTAGTACTTCCAAAATGTATATCATCTTACATTCATATTTATTTAACAAGGAACAAAATTTAATCAACAATATGCAAATACTCATAAAACACCTTACCTGTAAAACAGTTAATTAACAAAAAAGGATTATGAAAAGTGAAACTTAATAACCCCTTTGCAATCCTGAGTCATTCTAAATTCAGATAGTAATACACTATTGGGAAATGTATAATGGCATGTTAAGCCAATGCCGCAGATAGAGAATGAATTGAAGAGATAACATAATCTTTTCTTTCACTGTTGGGAGTTTTAGATATCATATTTAGAAAGCATAGTGCAAGAGATAACTTCTAGCACATACGCAAACAACTGCATAAGAATGAGTAGCACTTTAAAGACCGCAAAGAAATGTTACACAATGTACTTACTAAAAGTAGTTCAACAATATTTATTCAATGGGTTCAAAGATAAATACAATTTCAAATATTAATAAGTTCATTATAAAAAAATATTAAATTTAAATAATATATAAAAGGTTCAAATTAACTTTGTTACATATAATCCCATTAACCCCATGTTCTACTTTATTTTTTCATCTATTTTATTTTTTATTAAAATTTACTTTAAATTTAGAAAAATGATAAAATATGTACATACACAACACATACTTTAATATCAAACAAACTACATAAAAATCAATTGATTTTATCCTTATATCTTTATCGTAAAGTAAATTCCCATTAAAATTGAATAGCAAAATTTGTATTAAATTTACATTTCAAGATGAAATGTTTTAACAACTAGTACTACTGATTAGTGAATTTTTTAGTTACTTCAATTAATGCTCAATACAACTTTTTTTGCTGAAATTTTATACTATTACAGAGAGAATGTTGATTTTGTGCAAACTTTAAATGAACACTGTAGTCCTTTGAGTTTTCCATAACTGTATACAGATATTCCTTGATTTTCACAGCTATTTTATATCTGATTTTTTAATTTTCTCAGTTTTTTCAAGATAAGCAACTCTGTTTACATACTTTTAATAAAATTTAAGTAATAAAATAAAATAGATATTGTAGTTTGAATAGACAAAATAAATACTCTTTCAATAGTTCATTCAAAAATATAAGTTAATTAGTATTTATGACCCTACTGTTTTACAATTGTATTTATTAATTTACCCCTATCGAATTTAATGCGTTAAACATCAAAAGCATTAACGAGATAAGAATTATACTAAAAAAACATTTATCTTGAACTTCAATGATAGAATTGATAGAACTTTTAATTTTAAATATAATAGAGCCTAGTTATAATGAGTAGCTCTTGACCCACTAAATTGCTAGCTAAATCCTAGACTCTTGCTAAACACATTCTAAACAAGAAAGATCAATCATGCATAAGCATTGATTATGAGCCACTTTCCAACTGAAATGCAATTTCATTTAAAAATTTTTAAAATGTGATACATTCAGTGGTGATATCTTTTACATTATCACAGTACTACAGTAATTTATTATACTTAAATATTTAAAACTGTATCGAAATATAAATCATCTGATTCTCTATACAAAATCAATGAATATTTCATTCATATAACTTGTATTCCAGACTCCAGAGCTAAATAATTTTGTGTGAAAAAAATTCAGCAATTCTTATGTAACTCACCTTACAATCGCTTCAGATATTTGCATTCTGCATAAGTTAAAATTAGGCTTTGTTGAAGAAATAATAAAAGTTTAGGGATCATTTAAAATCACGACTATTGTAATTGCATAGGCACGGAATTTAGATACACAGATAATACACAGATACGCAGTTAATATATGTGTGTGTGTGTGTATTCAAAGTATTGGAATCATGCCGAAGATCGAAACTCGAATTTTCGAAGGATCTACACGTTTTGAGACTTCTAGAACACGAAAAAACTATTTTTAGAAAGACGTCTGTGTGTGTAAGAGTGTATCTGTGTATGTTTCTGTGTGTCTGTGAGGATATTATATCCACTCTAATTGAAAAACTAATGGAATTTCATAAAATTTGGTAGGTATGTTTTTTGTGGGAAATCCTGATGTTTATTAGATTATAGTACGATTCGTAATAAAAGAATCTGCCTTCCTTGCGAAATGGCCAGCAGAAATTGCCTTTATCTACTCTAGCTAAAAACTAATGGAACAAATTTAACAAAATTTGGTGTATAATATTTCAATGACCTACAAGTGATTTATATGCCAAATTTAACAAAATTTGGTACATAAATCATTTGTAGGTTATTCTAGTTGGAAAAAGGAACGGGCTATTTTTGCGAAATGACCCGCAAAAATCGTTAAATATAAAAATAAAAGACTACATGTGCTCAATTATATCAATTAAATTCCTATTTCATACGTGATTTTTGACAACAAAAAGAATAAGACTAACCCCATTACTCTAAAACTAGCCGTTCTTGAGATATTTTAGTTTTTTCGCGTTTTCACTACGCCACCTTTGACAATAAGTCCAGCTATCAAATGAGAACCAAATTTAAGTTTAACGTGCAAATTCAATGTCATTTAAAATACTTATGGCTGTTATTTTGTGCAGATAAACACAAATTATTATTGAAGAAATAAAGAGAACGTGAATATGAGTCTGCAGGGAAAGACATGTGCTGCCCACATCAGAATTTTTAACAATATTACAACAATGATTTATAGAAGTGAACGGGAATTATTTGCAGGCCATTTCGAAAAAAATGTATGATCTATATTTAAAGATCCACCAAATTTTTGTAGAATACAATGTTCAACAAATTTAAGCTGTGTACCAAATTTTAACTCTCTAGGATGTAGGAAAGTGCATTAAAAATGCCATCAAATAAGTATATCATGAAGAGTTATATAAAATTAAAAAAAAATTTGAAAAATTGTTATCTACCAAATTTATTTTTAAATGTGAAGTCTCTCTCATATACAAAATGATTAAAGTCTTGGAAAGATATTTATTATATAAGATATATCATTTTTCTTTCTGGAGGATATCCCAAAAGTCAGAATTTAATTGAATTTGTTTTTTTCCCTATATTAAATAATTTTTAATTAAAAAACTACTTAACATATTTTACTGAAATTTTTTTTATATATTTTATGGGATAATGTGAATATTTCCTAAAAATTTCGAAGCAATTTGTGAATTTTAAATTTGCTTAAAAAATGTTTGAAAAATTAGGTCCCATAGGGTTCAATGTATTTCATTTTTTCAACCCGGGTTCAATAAAAAACGAATTGGGTGATATTATTTATTTATATTCCCATAGGTCCCACAGACCGTCTGAAAAACATACTAAAATTTCATTTTGATAAAGTCATTTTTACGGCAGTTATTGTGCTAACGGACAGACACACAGACAGACTGACAGACAGACAGACAGAATAAACAAAGTCATAAACACTTTTCAACTATGTTGTAAAGTGTTAAAAAACAGTTTTAAGAAGAGGTGAATAAAAACATATACAGGGGAGATATGAAGAACATAATCCTTCCTCAAAAAACCTATAAAAGTATTATAACACTACAGTGGACATATAAATCCCCACACACAATCTAATAGCACTTATATTTTTACCAAAGAATATATTTGTGTTTCAGGTCTATGAGATGTCATATTTTTAGAACTTTTATCTCATATTTTCACTAAGGTATATATAATTCCTTTTCTTGTAAACATGGTTCCCATTCCTTTGCACCAAGACCACTCATAACAGCTTTATCCAATATCCCTGTTTTCCAGTTTGTAATTACTATAAAGGCATTTTTCTTTTGTGCTTTCTGGATCGAGGGTAGAAGACATTTCTCCAAGACGTTTGATGCCTAATATTCTGTAAGATCACAGATAGGGCTATAAAAAAAAATGAAAAAAATGTGAAATGTTTAAAAATTGGACGGTGCTGTGCTATTTACTAATGATTCAGTAGTAAGTCAAAGATCCTAATTTCTGGACCAATGATATACAAAAAGGCTGTAGAAATTAATAGAAAATCTCATGGTGAAACATCCTTCAAAATCAATGGAGACTTACTCAGTTGTAATGAAATTATACAACTATTAATTATTGGTGAAAAGTTCAGAACAACTACTTAATATTCATTAGCAATTTTCAAAAAAAGTTTATGGAAACAGTCGATGAGAATAAAAAATTTGCAAAATATTTTTCTTGCAAAATTTGTCTTATTAAAGTGTTTCCTTACTGTCAACTATTGTAATCTTTTTTTTAATATAAGAAAAAATATATTTATAAATATAATGCATGATTTTACAAATAGCATTTCACTTATTTTTCATTTATCCATCCTTTTTGCTTTTCCATCACACCTTCTGGTTTCATGACTGACAGATAATCGAGAGTTTTCTGTATATCATCATCATCATCATAACTCATCGTGCCTAGTGGCACATAAGGCCTTCAGCTTGGGTCGCCACCCTGGTCGATCCTGTGCAGCAATCCTTTCTGCATAATATAGCTCCCGTTAAGCAAAGTTGAAGATACTTCCGATGCATTTATCATGTAAACTAAGCATTCACAAGGCACAAGCTTAAAATGCAACAGACAAAACATAAAAGATGGTGCATATGTCCACATTTTAAAACCGATTAATTTATTTTCGAATGTATTGCACAGAAAATGGCCATTCAATGAATAAATACACATAGTAATTTTGATTGTGGTTGATTTATATTCAAATATATCCAAAATATGAAAATCTATCAGTTAAAATAACTCTTCCAAGTTGAACAGTTTATATGGGTATTTTGAGCAGTTTAATAACTAAGCTACTCATCTCTAATTATGTTGTTTTGAACTTATTCCCAAAGGGTTAATGAACTTGTATTTCATTGAAGCTACATATCAAATATCCCAGAAGTAAACCATGTTATATAATTAAAAGTAAACAAATAGTTTTAGAAATTATAATACAACAAAATATAAATAAAGTGATGTATAATTAAGTTTACCATTATTTTCATATATTTTTTTTAAGTTCATATATTTTAAAATTACAAATGTCTTAATATATTGTTTTGATATTTTGAACTTACAAATATCTTAATATATTGTTTTGAAATTAAAAAATTGGGAAGTAACCCATATTGAATAATAAAAATTAAGGAAATAAGTTTACAAATTATGTTACATCTTTGTACCATAAAGAAGTGATGTTTGGTGCGTTTTCTACATACTCTACATATCTGTATTTTATGCATATTATACATTTGGGTTTTCTACCATAAAAAACCCCAACCTTAGTCCCAAGGTGTCTCGGGACACTGGAAAGGTTTTAAAAATATATATATTTTTATTATGTATATGACATTTGAAGTGGATTATACTTTTATCTTATGCAGAAAGGTTTAATGCATATGAGATAAGTGTTTAGTTAAGATTATAAAAAATATTTATAAAAATCAATAACTGAAACATGTCCCAAGGCACCCTACTCTCAGTCTCAACAAATTCTAACATTTATGTACAATTTTATGTTTCAATATAATTAAAAACATAATTAATTTATCAAATGCAAAACAAACATACTCCTTTTAGTATGCTGAAAAGATTCTGAAAAAATTTCAGTATAGATACTGAAATAAGTATAATCTTACTCTTTTCGGTATCATGTTTAAAAAATGTTTAATGACAATTTTTTTTTTTTTTTAGAAAACTAAAGGACATCTTAATGCTTTTCTCCCCATAAGTTTAATAGTACAATACTTCCTCTGTTTAAAGCATCTATATGTGGCACAATACAGCAGGAAAAAACTCTTAAACACTAACCGACCTGAAGCAGGTCTGGGCAGACTTTTGAAGACCAAGAGCTACTTCTAATTTCCTTCAAGTGTTGTGACCTCCATATATTTATTACAGTGTAATAAAAATATTTAATAATTTTACCATGTGATTAAAAAAAAAGTATTTATAAACAACATATTGAAAAATAACAAAAATTCAGTATCATATATAAATTTAAAGTGGAATTATGAAGAATCATGAAGTTGTCAATTAAGACTTGAACTGCATACTATCCACTATTTTGAATACTTAAGAATATATCTACTACGATCTGCTAATCTTGCACAGAATTTTAAATATAGTTGTCTGTGCATTATAAAAAGTAGTTAGCTAATTATTTTCTCCCAGGTTGACTTAAGCTGCCAATTTTGATAACTTGAATTTAATAAAAATATACTTTGATATTATTTCAAAAATTATAATACTTTTCTCTTAATTCAGGTGATCACCCCAAAATTTCTTGCCAGACCATTGAAGGACCGCAATTGATGTCTTGCCCAGATAGGGACTATTTTCCATAGGTTAACATGGAAAACTGGAGTAAGCAGCTGAAGGGAAAACATTCTCTTAAAGTGCTCAAAACCAAGTTAAGTTCCTTCAAGTTAACATAAACATGGTTCTTCCCTTTCATATTCTATTAGACCTGAAAATAAACACTTGCTATAGGTAAATCAAACAATGCACTTCAGCGATTAACTGAAATAACTAACTGACCACCACTCTCCTGCCCTATTCTATTTGAATTAAACTGCTCAAAAATTTACTAACTGCATTTCTTCTCTCACAAATTCTCCTCTCTCATATGTATGTATATATATATATATATATATATATATATATATATATATATATATAAGATTCATATGAAAAAGAGGGGAAATGACCAAATGCAAGGCATAAAATGGTAGAGGGGGATGGCGACCCCTCTTTCCCGTTTAAAAGACTGCTTTTATGCCCGGGCAACACTCACGGTACCAATGCCATGCAGAAGCCATACTTCCGTAAATGTATCAAATCAAAAACACTCGAAAAAGTGCAAAGAAAACAAATAGGAATCGACCAGGATCGCAAGGGAAAGAATGGAAATGCAGCAAATGCCCCTGTCGGTTAAGATGGAGTGCATTATATATAACAGAAGTCCACGCATGCGCTATTCGTTATTTTCACTTTCATCGTTCTATACCTCTGCCATATGCTTTAAGTAAGCATTTTCTCCCTTTTTTGTATTAAATAGGGAATTATAATAACATTTCAGGAAGCCAATTGGATAATTCCGTTTTATTGCCTCCTTCATAATATTCCTATTATGCATGATGCAATCAGACTTGAAAGTATTAATGCGTTGATTTCTTTTGAGGTGACCAATGACGACATTTCTGAAAATGTTTTTGGTCAAATTGGACCTCCAATCAATAATGCGGTTGATTTTTATATTGAAATTGTTTCTCTTGTCATATAAGACGGTATAAGTACCATATCTACTGTCATGTTTTAGTGTGATATCTAGAAAATCAACACTATCTTCCTCCTTACTTATATTCTCAATCAATTCCAGTTCTTTTGGATAAAAAGTAAAATCAAATTGGGGTGTATTCTTATATTGCCCAATAAGGACATCGTCAACGAAACGAAAATATGGCATTTCATGTAATATATGAGTGCCATTTTCAAATTTACACAAGTATAGATCGGCGAGCAAGGATGAACATCCCCCTCCCATCGGAATACCCTTAACCTGTTTAAAATAGTTGGTGCCATCAAATAAGATGTTTTCAAACAACACAATGCGAATCAAGTCCTCGTATTTTCTGAATGTAATATGCTCTTTTAAGTCATATATTTCATGTAGTTCCTTCAAAATTTCATATAGATTTTCCAGATTGATGTTGTTGAATAAATCACGGAAATCGTAACTTTTGAAACGTATATCCCTGCTATAAAATGGAAGTCGGTTGATGACATCGTAACTATTATTTATTATTACTGTTCCTTGTTTCTTGAGTATAATCATAACATTTTTAAGTATAGTTAAAAGTTTTTCATTTGCAATTGTTAAATAGGATCCACATCCCACTGTCACCGGCCGGAACTTGACTGGATTTTTATGAAGTTTTGGTATGAGTACCAAATATGGAAAGTTAACTGCTTTAAGTTCGATACCAATGCTTTGATACAGAGTTTTAATTTTATTTGCCAGACATGTTCCATTTTGTTGTAAAGGGGAGTACATTTGTTTATCAAGATAACTATTTTTTAAAGTATCAACGTAGTATTTTCTGCATGTGAAAGCGTAATTTGATACAACTTTATCCGTATAAGTTATAACATATTTATCTTCATATTTATTGACTGCATTTTGAAGAGAAGGATAATACGTTTTTTTACACAATGTTTTGTAGTGGAGATTGAACATTTTGATAAGGTTGTATTGCCATTCTTTGAAGGCTTGTATTGGCATGCTGTATTTTACGGCGAGTTTATATGTAAATTTCTTCAAATCTTGTTCAAAGTCCTTTTTAATATTTGTGAAATCTTGTATACGAAATTTCGTACCAAGTTGAAGCATAGATTTTAACTTGTGATTATCCAATAGATCCAGGTTTCCAGTGATAATGTGCGCATGATGGGTATCTATATAAGGGCAGTTTTTACAATTACACTCTTCACTTTTATATACATTGATGTTTCTACTTATGCGGTTATAATTAAATATTTTTCTACCATTGGTTTGCACAAATTTATAAATCAGTTTTACTTCTATGTTAGGTATTGGTAAGAGATGTGCCAAGTTTTTTATATATGTCTTGATTGGTAAACCATCATAATTTTTATTTTTGTAGGTTGTAACAAAAGGCTCTGTTGTAGTAGTTTTCTTCTGTGGAGAGGATTTCAATACTATGTTTAATGTACTGGCTTTTAGTTTAAGTAAATCCATCATTATAGCGTAGTTTGTACATGCATTTTCATTATTATTAACAGTTAGTTGTTTTTCGAGTTGATACACTTTCAAATAACACCAGATGCGTTGAATATAACGTTTTCTTATACTAAATATAAGATTTTTGATCCAGCCGGGTTTTATTATTATTCCTGCACACACTGTTTTCATGAACTTTTCGATCTTTTCAAGAGTTTCTTTATAACTGAAATTTTTCCTTTTTCTTGTTCCCCTTTGCCATCTCTTTTTTATAGCAGGATGGATATCTTGTAATACAGGGTTACGTTTTTCATTTTTACAAGATTCCAAATTATAATTGTCATTAAATATGATCGTATTGAGTCCATACGGAAAAACTGTTCCATATTGTTGGATGTGTGTATTTTCCTACCAAAGTCTTTCTGACAGTTTGGGTACAACATCGATGATTGTAACAATTATTTGTGAAAAATCATGGTTTCTATAATGACGGAGTTCCAAATTGGTGATAGTTGCATCAGTGAGAAGAGATTTGCCAATTTGACTTCGATGTAAGTTGATTCGCAAATGCAAACGATTTTTGGTTTGGCCGATATATTTGGCTTGGCATGTGACAAATATAAATAGCGTCTGTAATGTTTCTCATTGTTCTACCGACTCGATCCTTAATCTAAATGGATCACCCTTTTTTAAATATTCATATCGTCATTATTTTAATAGAATACGTAATTTCAAGTTTAAAAAATGCCAATCTCATCGATGTAAACTCTGCCCAGTGGCAGACCCTCTCCAAATATCTACTCAAGATCCCAGTTACGGTACATTCTGCAAAACCTATAATGTCATCTACTGTATTACTTGCCAAACATGCCAAGCCAAATATATCGGCCAAACCAAAAATCGTTTGCATTTGCGAATCAACTTACATCGAAGTCAAATTGGCAAATCTCTTCTCACTGATGCAACTATCACCAATTTGGAATTCCGTCATTATAGAAACCATGATTTTTCACAAATAATTGTTACAATCATCGATGTTGTACCCAAACTGTCAGAAAGACTTTGGTGGGAAAATACACACATCCAACAATATGGAACAGTTTTTCCGTATGGACTCAATACGATCATATTTAATGACAATTATAATTTGGAATCTTGTAAAAATGAAAAACGTAACCCTGTATTACAAGATATCCATCCTGCTATAAAAAAGAGATGGCAAAGGGGAACAAGAAAAAGGAAAAATTTCAGTTATAAAGAAACTCTTGAAAAGATCGAAAAGTTCATGAAAACAGTGTGTGCAGGAATAATAATAAAACCCGGCTGGATCAAAAATCTTATATTTAGTATAAGAAAACGTTATATTCAACGCATCTGGTGTTATTTGAAAGTGTATCAACTCGAAAAACAACTAACTGTTAATAATAATGAAAATGCATGTACAAACTACGCTATAATGATGGATTTACTTAAACTAAAAGCCAGTACATTAAACATAGTATTGAAATCCTCTCCACAGAAGAAAACTACTACAACAGAGCCTTTTGTTACAACCTACAAAAATAAAAATTATGATGGTTTACCAATCAAGACATATATAAAAAACTTGGCACATCTCTTACCAATACCTAACATAGAAGTAAAACTGATTTATAAATTTGTGCAAACCAATGGTAGAAAAATATTTAATTATAACCGCATAAGTAGAAACATCAATGTATATAAAAGTGAAGAGTGTAATTGTAAAAACAGCCCTTATATAGATACCCATCATGCGCACATTATCACTGGAAACCTGGATCTATTGGATAATCACAAGTTAAAATCTATGCTTCAACTTGGTACGAAATTTCGTATACAAGATTTCACAAATATTAAAAAGGACTTTGAACAAGATTTGAAGAAATTTACATATAAACTCGCCGTAAAATACAGCATGCCAATACAAGCCTTCAAAGAATGGCAATACAACCTTATCAAAATGTTCAATCTCCACAACAAAACATTGTGTCAAAAAGCGTATTATCCTTCTCTTCAAAATGCAGTCAATAAATATGAAGATAAATATGTTATAACTTATACGGATAAAGTTGTATCAAATTACGCTTTCACATGCAGAAAATACTACGTTGATACTTTAAAAAATAGTTATCTTGATAAACAAATGTACTCCCCTTTACAACAAAATTGAACATGTCTGGCAAATAAAATTAAAACTCTGTATCAAAGCATTGGTATCGAACTTAAAGCAGTTAACTTTCCATATTTGGTACTCATACCAAAACTTCATAAAAATCCAGTCAAGTTACGGCCGGTGACAGTGGGATGTGGATCCTATTTAACAATTGCAAATGAATAACTTTTAACTATACTTAAAAATGTTATGATTATACTCAAGAAACAAGGAACAGTAATGATAAATAATAGTTACGATGTCATCAACCGACTTCCATTTTATAGCAGGGATATACGTTTCAAAAGTTACGATTTCCGTGATTTATTCAACAACATCAATCTGGAAAATTTATATGAAATTTTGAAGGAACTACATGAAATATATGACTTAAAAGAGCATATTACATTCAGAAAATACGAGGACTTGATTCGCATTGTGTTGTTTAAAAACATCTTATTTGATGGCACCAACTATTTTAAACAGGTTCAGGGTATTCCGATGGGAGGGGGATGTTCATCCTTGCTCGCCGATCTATACTTGTGTAAATTTGAAAATGGCACTCATATATTACATGAAATGCCATATTTTCGTTTCGTTGACGATGTCCTTATTGGGCAATATAAGAATACACCCCAATTTGATTTTACTTTTTATCCAAAAGAACTGGAATTGATTGAGAATATAAGTAAGGAGGAAGATAGTGTTGATTTTCTAGATATCACACTAAAACATGACAGTAGATATGGTACTTATACCATCTTATATGACAAGAGAAACAATTTCAATATAAAAATCAACCGCATTATTGATTGGAGGTCCAATTTGACCAAAAACATTTTCAGAAATGTCGTCATTGGTCACCTCAAAAGAAATCAACGCATTAATACTTTCAAGTCTGATTGCATCATGCATAATAGGAATATTATGAAGGAGGCAATAAAACGGAATTATCCAATTGGCTTCCTGAAATGTTATTATAATTCCCTATTTAATACAAAAAAGGGAGAAAATGCTTACTTAAAGGATATGGCAGAGGTATAGAACGATGAAAGTGAAAATAACGAATAGCGCATGCGTGGACTTCTGTTATATATAATGCACTCCATCTTAACCGACAGGGGCATTTGCTGCATTTCCATTCTTTCCCTTGCGATCCTGGTCGATTCCTATTTGTTTTCTTTGCACTTTTTCGAGTGTTTTTGATTTGACACATTTACGGAAGTATGGCTTCTGCATGGCATTGGTACCGTGAGTGTTGCCCGGGCATAAAAGCAGTCTTTTAAACAGGAAAGAGGGGTCGCCATCCCCCTCTACCGTTTTATGCCTTGCATTTGGTCATTTCCCCTCTTTTTCATATGAATCTTGTATGTTACTTTAGGAGAATGTGCTGCATTGCGCCAACTTCTGGAGAAAAATTGGATAACTGTGAAATAATTTTATTTTAATATGTTTACTATGCTATATATATATATATATATATATATATATATATATATATATATATATATATATATACAGGGATGTATCTAGAGAAATGTGAGTGGTGGTTGATGTTCCAAAACAATTATAATTGAGAATATAAAATTTCGAAACGAGCTTCACATTAATTCGCACACATAAACAGTATTGGTATTGTATACTTTTATATTAAAGAAAAACATTTGATAAAATTGAATATAACTTTTTTTAAATGTAATTATAATATGTATATTTTCTTGGATGAGTGGTGGTCGGCAATTGAGTGGTGGTCGGAAATTCTGAGTGGTGGAAACCCCGACCACCACCGACCACTGTAAATACATCCCTGTATATATATATATATATATATATGTGTATATATATATGTGTATATATGTGTATATATATACATATATATATATATATATATATATATATATATATGAGTGTGTGTGTGTGTGGGAGGGCTGACCTACTTGTTTTAATCTTGATAGAGTGACAATTAAACTAAAACTGCTTACTAGCCACTTGCTACTAAGAAAAAATTCACATTTTCAAGTCTAAATTCTACGAATCATTGGCAGAATAACATTCAACAGTCATTTATTGATGTGATCTTTAATATTTCACAGAATAGTTAGTATTTTACAAGATAAGTATTTTTTTATACATAATACTTCTTAAATTGCTTTAAGATAGGTTTTTATTATATTTGGAGAACTTTGGGAATGAGCCTGAAAATTCAAATTGTCATTTAACAGCAAGTTGAGGCATTTTTAGTTTAGTGGTCAAGCTATAGTTTTTTTTTTTTGTTTTTTTTTAAATCGTATGTTAGATAGCGGTGTATGGTTAGATAGAGGTGGGTTGACCTACTTCATTTAAAAAAAAAAACATTTTGCACACACAGACATGCTTAATGTATTTTTTTAAAGACCACACAATTTATTATCAAAATAAAAATACAACTGAAATATGTTTCACACCAAACCAGAAAAATAATTGATTTTAAAAAAGAGTAATTTGTAGGTCAAGGCTATCTACATGTGGGAGGGCTGACTACTTGTTTTAATCTAATGCTAAAATAGAATAGGACTTGCTTTAAAAATTTAACAGTTAACAGCACTTATAGTCAGAAAAATTAAAATAATTTCTTGGTGCAACTTGTATAGTTCCTTTACTGATATTGGTTTCGGCAACTTTATAATATCTTTCACTGATGCAACAGATGCATCTGCAGTCTCTGGGAAGATAAAATAATAAGTGCACAAATATATATATGTAAAAATGCTAGATATTAAATAAAAGTGGCTATGGAATTTAATGGAAGTAAGAAAATCCACACAGCCATAGCTCCAGCTACACAAACAGCTGCAACAAGCCTTCGGGCTGGTCGTGTGGTCTGGGTTTTCCACACAGTCATAGCTCGGCCGTCCAAATAGATACTCAAGTCCTGAGGACGAGTCGGACGGTCTGGGTCTTCAACACAGTCATAGCTTTGCAAGTCATAGATTGGTATTACGAATTTCCAGCACTGAGTAAAATGTAAAAATTTTCTTTGGATTTCTTTTACCAAAGGAAAACATTTGCTTTATCAAATTTTCTACTTTAAAATACAAAGGTTCCCTAACCAAGAAATCTTATAAAAAATTTGTTACACAGTTGCAAATACAGAAATTCAACACATCATGTTTTTCTTTGTTCTGCAAGGCAGAAACAGTTGTTCGCTGATCTTCTACCCCAAGAGTTGTAAGTAAACAGTTTGAATACAAGGTGTAGACTCAAGTTAAATGCATAAGGCAAAATATTTTAATATAATAAATGATTGTCACCATTGGTCGCATAGCGGAAAATCAGAAAACCTAATCCTAATTCAAGATCTTTCAGCAAGGTATCCTAGACCTGAAAGTACAGCTATGGTCTTATGGGTCCACAAACTATTTTGAGATTTTATAACTCTTTCGGAAAGAAGTTTTTGTTTCTTGCACTTTGGGCCAGTGGCGGCTCGTCAGGTGTTATAAATAGGAACAATATAAATAGGAAAAGTTTATAAATAGGAACAAAAAACTTCTTTTTGATGATAAAAACATAAAATTCAATCTAATTTGAACAGACTAAGAACAACAACCAAATTTTGATAGTTAATAGCTAGCTTACATTTACAGAATGTTCTGTCCTGTTGGAAGATTTGAAAAGCTTGAAATAAAAGAGAGATTGATGGTGAGTCAATCCTCAGTCTCCCCTACTTAACATATAATTACAAATATTATTATACATATATATATATATATATATATATATATATATATATATATGAGGGATGCGAATCAGAGAGAGAAGAAATGCAGTTAGTAAACTTCTGAGCAGTTTTCCAATTAAAACAGTTTGAAAAAGGGGACGATGGTTAATTGTTTCATTTAATAACCACACTGAATTGCTTAATCAATCTGAGGTGGGTACCGACTTTCAGGTCAATTTGGGAATAATTTATTTTAAGATTGGCAACAGTGTCTATAAGTCTATTGGTTTTGTTGCTGAACTGAAAGAGACAGTACCCATGAGTGAAAATATATACTTTATTAATAGTAATATGTAGCTTAAAACAAAATTAATATTAGTATCAATCAAATTTGGAAGCAAAATGAACTTTTTTCTTCAGGATGAGTAAAACAGAGTGATTCAATGAGTAAATGAAGCCATATAAGTGTAACCACTCTTTTATTTATTATAAAGATAGAAGCATATTTTGCTTCTAAAACCAAATGATACCCTTACAATTTTATTTTATACTGCATCAGTGTTGGATAGTCTGAGGTTTAAGTAAGCAATAATGATAAAAAGTAGTTAAATCTCTTTAACAGTAGCTTAATTTATTTTTATTTCCTTTTTTATAATATTTCATGAAAACACTGTCAAAAGTACTTGTTTATTTTGCATATAAATCATATTACTATTTTTACAACATATTAACTATTTCATTAACCACAATTATTTTATAGCTTTTCCTCAATTTAATAACTTTTGTTCACATTATCTAAATAACTAACTAAATTGTGAGTAAAATGCCCAACGGTACGAATTATTACAGTACAAATTCTTTGCAAAATTACAGTACAAATTCTTTACGAATTATTAGAGTACAAATTCTTTGAATTTCCTTGATATAACTAGACATCAAAATTAGGTAAGTATAACATTTCAAGGGCATTATGAGGTCTTTCATCAGGTCAAGAATAGTGTGTATTGATCGTAAAATCAAATATAGATCAGTGCACACCGTAAACATATCATAATGCTATTTTACACTTTTTTCAGACATAACACTCTTTTATTGTGTAGAAAAAAAATGTCCACCACGTCCACGCCATAAAAAAAATAAAACAATTATTTAATTTTAAAAAGGGGGAAACTTTTAACGTTAAACTTTGAATGAAACCATTATGACAGTTAATTAAAACTACTTTCCTGTGAAGGACAAAATAATGAAAAGCAAGAAAAACTGCTCAAAAACTAAGGGTTAGGAAAATTGTCCATTTTACTTACAAATATGATGGCTGAATGTATCATAAATATTTTGAAATATAATAAAAGGTTATTAATATAGAAATATCTTTGTGAAAACTGTATATGTTTGAAATTTTCTACTAAAAGTAGGATTTAAGCCAGATTGCAAAAACCATTAAAAGGAGCTGCAGAAAGAGAAATTAGCGATCTAAAACAAAACAAGCGAAAGTACTTGAATGTTGTGACATTAACAACAATTCAAGTCCTTCAATAAACAAAGAAAGTGAATTGTACTTTCCGCCAAGGAGTTATAAATAGATAATTTCACTACGCAGAACACTAATTTGGCAAATCATGCTTAGAAACAAATGTAAACGTGGATCACATAAATTAATTACCTTTACAGTAACCTAAATGGATTAATTTAATTGCATTTACAGTAAGCATTTTCGGCGATATAGAAAACACCGGCTAAAAATTAGAACCTGAACTTTAATCATAACAGTTTTTTTGCTTTCAACCCTAAACCAGACACAACAACTACAACCTGTCTGCTAATGTGGCAGGGATGCCAAATAATTATTTATATTAATAAAATCAATTATGTTTCAATTAAAATATTTGAAGTAGGAAAAAGAAAGGAAAGTTGCGGGGAAAAGTTGATATGCAATGCAAAAAGCGGCAGAAAAGTTCTGATTGCTGTGCTTTAAAAAAAAATGTAAAGAAAATATAATAAACTTTTTCAAAAATTTCAAAGCAAACTGATTTTGAATTAGTTTTGTTTCAAAAAGTTTTTTTAATTCTTTAGTTTAAAATGAAGAAATTAACTTTATTTAAAAATAAATATGTTTCTTTGAATTGGCATCAACGAAATCGAAATTATCATCGCGACACGACGGCGATTTTTCAGATTTCAGCCGGTGTTTGAAAATTAAAGTTATAATTATGAAATTCAAAAGTAAGTTGTATGTATTGTTTGACGGAATGTAATTTCATATAATAAAGTTTCATCCTCATTTTACTCCAAATGATCTTTAACTAACTTTGATCTCGTGAATTTGATACTCCATTAATTTATTCAGCTTATGCTTCAAAATTTATTCCCATTCATCTTTAGTAATTTATAGTATTTCAATCAATTTTAGCTCCTAATCCGTCAGATATCATTATTTTATCATTTTCTTATGCGGTCGAATACTTAAATTCTTTATATATATATATATATATATGATCCACCTATTACAAACAATTATATCTCTTTTTCTTTCTATTTTGTCAAATAATTATAGAAAATTATCATGTTGTTAAATTGTAGATGGAAGTAACTTGATTATCGTGTAACTTGAATTATCGAAGTAACTTGATTATAGTTGGATATAACAGTGGCATTTTAATGTCACATTTTAAGACCGAAATGGTATTTAGTGATCAGGGGCTCCCAAAAAAATCCTAAACGCTGTGCAAAATCTCTTATTACGATTTTTATGTATCATGTCATGTTGATTGCTCTTCTGGAGCTATCATCTCGAATGTATTTTAAAATCTCCCCATTCGGCAACCATGGTGCATTAAAGTAAACATGTCAATTTTTGGCAAACGTTGAAGTCAATGCTACTTATTTGCAACATCACATAACAAAATGTTACAGCATCTTCAAATCAATGTCTGTATACAGCATTTGGCAGGTTGCAACAACGTACCATCAGTGTGATTGCAACTGTTCTGTTACATTGTTCACATCCACGTTGCAGTTTGTATTTCGGACTTTTTTGCATTTCACTGACTTATTTTCAAAGAGCCAATGGGATGTCACTAGAAGTAGAGTTTGTCAAAAGGTGTAATTACACATCTGGTATATCTTTTTACTACATGTTGACAAAATTTAAATGGCGCATTACATTAACAGTGTCATTTAGCTGCTTGGATGCATTGGGCACATAAAATCTGATGTACCCTTGCAGTTATACATGGTCGAAAATTACTCCAATGAAGAGCAAAAAAAAATGCAGCTGTCCTGGCATAGATGTGTGTGCATCCATGCAGTGAGTTTTTCTTTTTGTTTTAAACAAACATATTATTTAAGCACTCTTCGATGGGTCTATTTTTTTATTGCTTTAGTGTAATTTTTATCAAAATTTGCATCTTAAATCATGGGCAACATCAGGATATTTATTCTAGTAACTGTATTATAATGAATAATTTAAATTCCTAAATAAATATTTTTTGTTTGATTTGTATTATATGAATCTTGTATCATTATTTTTCTTGTTTATTTCGGTACTTATCGGTTATAGGCACTATGAAGCCAAACACGGCAACACGTAGGAATCACGCCAAATTCTGGTTTATACTGGTTGCTGATATAAATAGGTGGCACTATTTTAATATATTGTAGCTTACACCGGTTGCTGATATTATAAGTAGGTGGTGCTAATTTGTAATATCGGCAACCTGTTGATAGCGATTAGTTTGAATTTAGTGCATCCTGTTATACTGTTATATTTTTCTACTATTTTGCTGCAATGATGAAAATCTGGATTTTGCCTATGAACGAAGAAGATGCTATAAGGTTCTTTCAATAGAAGGAATTCAAATCACGCCATGCAGCTGCAAATAGGCAAGAAGTGTTCCTGGAGGTGTAACGTCGATGGTTGTCTGCTTACTTTCGGTCTTCTTGTGATGAATTGGTTCTCGGGATCTAGGATTCCGTTTACAGAAGCACTTGGACTCGTATCTCGCAGAATTTATGTGGCGAAGCGTTATTGGTAGTGATAAATTTAGTGAAATTTTAAAGGCAATAGCTGAGTTTTGGCCACTACAAATTTCAATGTAACACAATATTTTTTTGTTAAGTAAAGTTGATCATTATATATTAAATTTTAATTATTGTGTTTGTAGTGAATTTCTTGTATCGGATTATATTGCCAATGTTCGTGTTGGCGACAACTCGGAAAAGCAGTCGCCAACCCATGGTCCCTATAACCGATAAGTAACCTTTATTCCAGTTCATTCAAATATTGCTTATTGTTCTTTACTCATTTTGCTAATCATAAATATTGGTAATGCATTGACCCCATCAACCTTTCTGACTGCCTCTGATCAGTCAAGACTTAAAACAATTTTATCATCCACTTTTCCCTTATCTGACTTAGCAACTGGCATTTTCCCTAAGACTAGTACGGTCCAGAATTTGACAATTTTTTAGGCACCAATTTTCTTACAGTGCCCAATGTTTTTAAAATGCATCTATAGCTTATAGAAAGGTATTTCCAATAATAGTTTTGCAAATTTAACAATATGCTAACAATTTAAAACATGCAACTTAATTTTTTTTTTTAAGTTGATAAACTTAGAAGAAATTATTAAAAACGACACTTAGAAAAAATTTGATAAAAATAAAATTTAGAAGAAATTTATAAAGGTTGATACTTAAAAGAAATTTAGGTACTTTTCGGCAAGTGGTTGGTTTGCTGTTGAAGGTCGCTATATGGAAACAGCCGTTTGTGCAATATAGGTAATTGATCCGTAGTAATTCCAACATGGATCTATGCCCACTTCGGGCCTACCTCGCTACGCTTGCTGCTGAAAAACATCACAAAATCCAGCCTAGTTTGGCTGTCGGGGGTCGTATATTTTGTGCAACGTGTTCCGTGGCTCATAGAGTGATATAACAGTTTTAACATGGATCTACGCCTGCTATAAAAACATCACAGAATCCGACTCTGCTGGCTCTCGGAAATCGCACATAGCAACAGATATTTGTGCAACTGGTGTTCTGTGGCTCATGGAGTGATGTAGTAGTTCGAACATGGATTTACACCCGCTAAAATACATCACAGAATCTGGCCCCACTGGCTGTTGGAGGTCGCATGTAGCAACAGCTATTTGTGCAACAAGTGTTCCATGGCTCATACCGTGATGTAGTAATTTGAACATGGATTTATGCCGAAAAAAAAAATCACAGAATCTGGTCCCGCTGACTGTCGGAGGTTGCACGTAGCAGCAGCTATTTGTGCAACTTGTGTTCCATGACTAATAGCGTGATTTTCATGTTACGCCACTGTAGGGACTTCAGCCTGTACTCTATGAGCCATAGAACACTTGTTCCACAGATAGCTTTTGCTATCTGCGAGCTCCAACAGTCAGCGGGGTGTGATTCTGCATTTTTTAGCGAACGAGTGTAGCTAGGTAAGACCATGAAGCGGTCATAGGTCCATGTTCGCATTGCTATGGACCAACTTTTCACAAATGTCTGTTGCCATATTGTAACCAAATCGGATTGTCACCCCATTAACTGATAAGTACTGAAACTTGATAAAAAATTAGACTTAAAAGATATTCGATAAAACACGGAACTTAAAACATTCGTACCCACTTGCAATTAACCACTAATTCATACACCATTCAATCACATTCAATTTACTTCTATCAATCAAACCACAAAAAAAAAAATTCTAAATCCTTCACTCTTCAATGACATTTAGCACACGCAAAACAAATCAAATAAACTTGAAAAACTATGAAAAAAGATCTCCAAACCTTGCTCAAATCTATCAAATTCCAAAATCAAGATGTGGGTGTATCCAAAAACCCAAAATCAACGTGGCTGGTTAATCAAAAAACATCCAAAACGATCGATAATCACAGCAGAAGCAAGAAATGTGCTGCTGTTCTGTATAAGTTTCCCAAAAGAGGGTTGCCAGAATTACTAAAGAGTCACCAAGGTGCAATATAGCACTCCGCATATCGCCAATTTAGCTTGACAAAAAAAAGACCATACCGGTCTCTGGGATTGAACTGCAACTATATTATAATGAATAATTAAAATTCTTAAATAATTATTTTTTATTTAATTTGTATTGTATGAATCATATATCATTGTTTTTCTTGTTTATTTCAGTTCATTCAAATATAGTTTATTGTTCCTTACTCCTTTTGCTATTCATAAATAATGGTAATGCATTGACCCCATCAACCTTTCTGACTGCATCTGATCAGTCAAGACTTAAAACAATTTTATCATCCGCTTTTCCCTTATCTGACTTAACCACTGGTCATTATGCTGTTCTTGGATATTCATTACTAAATGAAAAATTGCCTTCATCTGAGGTAAGAAATTTGAGTTACTTTTTAAATTATTTGTTATGTGAGGCTTAAAAATATTAAATTCTAACTTTCTGAATTTTAGAGCTATTTATTTCAAATTGGATATATACTCATTTCTTTACCACAGATAGAATGTAAAAATCATGTAATTCTGATTATAATTATACATGAGTAAGCTTTTTTTTTTTCTGGTATGATCTGTACAGCTGCATTTTCTTGAAAAATAATTTTGCAACTTCAGAATTGTTAGTTGAGGGGAAGGGGGATTTCTAGAGCAGTTCAAGAAATTAGGGATGCATAAATAAGCCATATACCTATGTATATTTGGGGATACAGTCGAATACTCTGTCTTTTTATGATTCATTTATTTGTTTATTGATTTTGCAATTCTGAGATCCTATAAGATTTGAAATTTCATTTTTTTTTTCATTAAAATGAAAGCATATTTTATACTGTTTCGATTTGTGTAATTTTTTTAAACAATAATGTTATGTTGAGATCATTTTATGAAAGCTTTTGATACAAAGAACTTATAATACAAAAGAAATGTATATGTATGTAAAGTATTCTAAGAAACATAATACGAAAAAACTTGTAGAAAAGAATTAATATAAAGAATGTATATAAAGAATTCACATTTTAATGAAAAATGTTAGCTCTGTTAGTAACTCTTAAGTAATTTGAATTGTTATTGTTATTCTATAATAAAAAAAATAGTAGATTTAATTTTTAACCAAGTTTAGATATTTTATCTAATGCTAAAAATATTTTACAAAGAAACTTTACTCATAAAATTGTATGTGATTACAGATCTCCAATTTAACTAATATTAAAATATTTAATCTCTGTAATTACAATGTATTACTAGCATTAAAAATGGATATTTTTACTATGACTATATAGTCAAACCTGCTTTAAACAGAATTTTAGGGGACTGGAAGAATTTTCCATCTTGAAAAGGTTTCCATTTCATGCAGGTTGTTTCAGGAAAAGCTAAGATTTAGCTGAAAATGCAGGTAGTCCATATGTAATTGCATGCCTAAACATTAGACTTTAAAAATTCTGAAAAGTGTATTTAGTTAAATCCGATTAATACTATATTATACCATAATAGCTATTTTAAATATGTATATGCATACATTTTTGTATACTGTGATCTCAGGAGTACATGTAAATAAAAAAATAATGTACCCTATGTTCTTAACTGTTAGCTTATTACCATACCTTAAAAACCTACATTGACTTCCAGACAAAATATTTCTGCTTACCATAAAGCAAAAAATTAAATTTAAAAAAAAAAAAGGGAGATGAACTTTCAAAATTATCCAACATGGTTTCTTGGCCATATGTTACATCCTTATGATGTAGAAAGACTTTGTGGTCCAAGGTAATTTCTTTTAGGAGATAAATTCCAATTCCCTTGTGGTCCTGTCTATTATTTGGGTGACAAAGCTTTGCTCCCATTTACAAATAGTCTAGTGCTTTTGTATAGTGCACTACTTTCCTTGTGATTTTGAAGAAAGGAATGGATGGTGTAGAAAGCATTAATGAGATGAGGCATCCACATGGACATTTCTGGGAAAATATTTTGCACTGAACATTGGCTGTCCATTCTCTCGTAGTAACTCATTACTTTATCGTTTAACTGTCCTCCCTGGAAACTCATGAAATCTTCTGTGCTTTATTTCCGTAAGAATGGTGCAATAAAGCCTATATTTAAATCTCTAGATACAATCTCGGAAGATTTCACAGACCCCTTTGTGAAAAAGGATTTTTGTTCCACCTAAGGGGCTATCCTATAAAGGAAACATTTACCAGTACAATAGATACTGTGCTCACAAATGCAATGAATTTGATAATTTCTATCTTTTGCAATTGCTTTCCCACTCTTGTTAGTGCATCCCCACTTCAATTATATGGAAAAAGGGATACTTTGGCCTATAATTTGGATACACGGCTAAACTATCAACTTGCTACTTTTTGTTTTTCTCAAAGAATGCTTGTTTTGTTGTTTTTCATTGCAATTTTGGATCAGTAAAGAATATCTGTTTGCAAACAATTTTTCCACTGTCCAAATGTGTCCTTTCTGGTAGGTCGGACGGTCTGGGTCTTAACAACAACTGTCCAAATGTGTGGTGTTCAACAAAGTTGAGGGGGATATGTCCCCCTCTTGGTGCTACGACTATGTAAAAAATTATATTTAATTAAACTAAACTTATGCTTGTCTGTCTGAAAATTAAATAATCTGAAATTACTTATAATTTGAAATGCATTTTCCTAACTTCATAGTATTGAATGGAATTCCAACCCATGTAATCACTTTAAATAACTGTTTAATGCAAAAAAATCACACTTCATTGTCAATGATATAAAATTTCACCAATATCATATGTAATTTACCTATTTTACTAATTTTTACATTGATAATGTAGATAATTTTAATTTATATTTTGTGACATTGATTGGACTAGTCACAACATTTTCTGATTAAATTAGGCCTTATTTTTTTACATATGAATCATAAAATCCAGAACTTCCTCAAAAACTATGAATTAATACATTTGTCATTTATAAAGGAGTTGTGTTAAAGCCAGAGGCAGACAGTAGAAAAAATGGGAAACAAATTTTTGGCATGTTCCACAGTACTGGTTATGGCATTCAACCCTACTATCTACACCACTAGTTTGAATATATACCCTACAAAAATATTATTTTAACTATAATTTTTCCTTGGTTAATGCATATTATATAGTTACATTATTGTTTCTTTAATATTATTTCATATATTTGTTGTAAAAGAAACATTGTTTTTAAATATTTTTTAATTTCTAGGATCCTTGCAAGTTTTTCAACTCTAAAATTGACAAGAAGCGTCTAGATACCATATTTCATGCCACTAGTGCTAGTAAATTTGTTGCTAACTGCAAGGTAAGGAAATAAAACTTTTCATTGTTTATCTATGTGAATAAAATATATGCAGTAAACATTTGTCTGAACTTGACAGAACATAAAAATTATCTTTATTGAATAATTTGAATTAATGAGAGTCAACATAAGAAGAATGAATTTAAAGGAAAATGCTAAAATATTTAAAGTTTAACCTTTATATTATGAAACTTCCCTTAATGGGCATGTTGAAATAGAATAATTCTCTTAATGAAGATTTGTCATATCACAAAGATATCCTTTATGTTTTATAAACATTTTGAATTGCCCACAGAGGTAAAAACTTTTTAATTTTGAGTCAGTTTTTGTTTAGTTTCACTGTATACACTGTATTAACTTGTTTGCTTCACACTATTACTATTTTACTTAAGCCAATTGCAAAAGATTTTAGACTATAAATGCTCGTAACATTGCTCTTTTATTATATTTATTCAATTACAATACCATTGAGAATTTTATCTTTTTTATTTATTAAGATATATGGTGTGTATTTAAAAAGTTTTGCTTGGTAAACAATTTGCTATAATTTATATATTATTATGGTTAATTATGGCCATTTAACTATTTGATAATTCTATTTGGGTTTTTTTAATTCAACCATAATTCTTAATTTAATATCTTTTCCTATTTTATTTTTTAATAACTCTGATTTTTTGTTCATTTGATTAATTTAAAATATAATAATTTGGGTATCTATTGGTTTTAATTTTCTGGGTATGTATTTTTTTTAAATTACCTTCATATTACTTTTATATTTTATCTAAGTTCTATAAATTTGCCACAATTTTTTTAATATTTTAACTTTTACATTTTGAAACAGTATTACGACATACGCTAATCTTACTAATAATTTACCTAAAAATCTTGTGGTTTTCTGATTGATGAATGCTTTTTTTGAATTGTCCGATTCACTAAAATATTCCCAATATGCTTGGAGACCTTGGCCGAATCTATTATAAAAAAAAAAAAAAAATATCTCATTTTTTCAGATAACTGCAACTGGCCTACAGCAGGTTTTAGAAACTGCCATCATTGAAGATGCTTCAATCCAAGATATCTATCATGCTGCTCTTTCTTTGAAGAACTTGAACCTTAAAGGTAATTTCCTTTTTCTTCAAAATATTGATGTTGAAATGGTTTTAAATGCATCAATTTTATGTAAAAATTTAAATGTTTTCTGGCAGTTGCTAAATGTTTAACTATATAACAGTGGTACAAAGTATTAAATATTTTCAGACTGCTGCTAAATATTTATATAACAGTGGTACAAAGTACAAGGAAAATTCTTAATGTATGGTAATTTTTATGATTTGTTGTTAAAACTGACAATTTTTAAGGTAATGGTTGGTTTGTTGATTAGAGTTCTTTGGCACAAGATTCAAGGAGGATAAGCTGCACCCGCTTTTTTTTTTAAGGTAAAGTGTAAGAAAAATGAAATTTTTTTGCAAATATTAAATTTTAATTTAATTCTGTTTCCTGGATTTACATTGTTAGTTTTATTAGCATTTTACTAAAAGAAATTTCATTTTTCTAAAACATTTCAATTTTAGCTAAAAGTAAAAGTCATTAACCTGGCTACATTTTTCATACAATTATATAGATATTTTCTTAGAGGTGAAATCAATTAATTGATTATGACTGATTACAGTATGATTCAGTCCCAAGTTTTTGTGTGTGTGTGTGTGTGTAGAAAATGTTTATTTTGTTTGTGTAGTTTTTCGATGAATTAATATATGTATTTTTGTAATTTGCCATAATCTTATATATAATTTATGTGAATATTAAAAAAAAAAAAATCAATGCTGACGCTTGTTTTCAAAATCTGAAAAGCGAAAATAATTTCTGAGATTTTAACTAAAATACTAGAGCCATTATTTAGTTAAAGTTTTTTGTTTGCTAGTTTAAACCTTCAAGTCTGTTCAAATATATTACACATTTTAATAATAAAACCACAGTAAATTTCATAGCTTGTGAGTATGGAGCTTATTAAGTAAGAAATATAGCATCTAAAATCCTGAATTTAATTTTTCTCCCTTTCTGATTATGAGAAGTCATTCTCTAAGATTAAATTTATGTGAGAAAGTAGGATATAAATTACTTTATGTATTACATATGCATAATGAAAAGTTACTATACTAAAACAGAGAGATGAGAGGAGATTATGAAATAGTTATATGGCTACTGAATTTCTGATAATCATCAATTTTGGGTCCCTTGAGCTTTAAAGAAAAAATTATAAATAAAATATATATTTTTTGCCATATTTATTTAGAATACATACAGTCTGTTCTACATATTTAAAAAAAAATTTTTTTTTTTCAATAATATTAAATATAGTTCTGACGTCATAAAACAGCAAATTCATCATTTATGTCACTGTCCCCCAATAATGAGTTGAGTTTTCATCTCTTAATTACATAAGTAAAAAATGTAAATAATGGAAATAAATGATTGAAATTTAAGAAATTACGATTCTAACTTTAAAAAAATATAATTTTCTTAAAAATTTTAACAATAATTTTTTGCGAAATTGCTTATACATGCTTGTCCCCGAGAATCGGCAATAGTGCGATGATGTTCGAAAAATCATCTTTTCCTTCCACTGGATCACAACAGCAGCGGCATTAAATTCTAAAATAATATCACTTAATTTTGTTTTATATTTGTTTAAAGTTTTACCACTTTACGATAATTAAAGAAAGTGAAAAACACAATTTTATTTTTCAATTTTGATGCATATATTTATTATACGTCAACTGTGTCACGCATTTAATTGTTGTTAATATGGATGAAAATTTGAAAGTAATATGTCTTCTGTTAGCATATAAAAGCATGTTTTGCATAGTGTGAATTTTATTTTTAAATGTTAATTTTGATTTCTGTGCAGAATAAAATTATACACAAACATCAACTGTGTCACATGAATGGAATGATTTATGTTACACGGAATGGTGCATGTTCGATTCGGCTTTAAAATGATGGTAGGATTTTTTTTTCTTTTAAAGATTTTTCTGTGGTTTCTCTAACAGGATCATCATGAATCGTAATTTCTGTGAAATTTAACAAATTTTTTTAATGCAAAATGAAATATTTTAATTAAAATATCCTCTTAATAAAACATTAACAGTGTGAATCAGAATGTCTGCCAAATTTAAGGAAATCTGTTAATTCAGAATTTACATCGCAAATTTTTAATAAACTGCTGAAACTTTCACATCATGTAGTGTGCATTTCGCTTTTCATGAAGCGGGGCTATAATTATTATATATAACTTACGGGGATAGCATGTGCATGTGTTGGGTTATACTTTTAGATATTTAACAATTTTAGGAGTTTTGCTTTTTGTTTAAATGTGTTCAGGGGTCTTATTTACATAGTCATTCTCATTTAGTTATTCATCTTCCAATTGTTTAGGTTTTTGATATTCTTCTGTTCCAAATATGTTCTATTCCATAGGTTTTGTGTTAAAAACGGCGAAAGTTCGTTCTTTTAAGTTTTAGCAATTTAAATTTATTTAAATTGGCTAATTTGTGATTCCATTTATTGCCCTTTTAATTCCCTTTAATTTGATTCCAAATTTATTGCTCTCGGTTAAAAATTGGTTAATTCATCGCAATTTTACAGTTTTATTCTATTTACAGTTTTTTAAATATTTCAGAATCGTCCATATTTAAATTATTGCCGAATTCGTATTTTCCAAATCGTTTCACTTCATTTCTTTTTAATTTTCGTCTGCTCTAAAATTCCATTTCTCTTCTTTAAAGTTTCGAGTTTTTAATTGGTTGATCGTAAAATTAAAATCGTCTGTCATTAATTATTTTATCGTTCATCGATAATTTTGTTTACAATCTGTGGCAGCGATGTTTCGCAGTATATAAGTAAAATCGCGCGTTTTTTCGCTCTCTTTGCTCTTTTCTCTTTTGCTCTTTTGATTGGAACTAAAATGTAGTCTTATAGAGTTGTTGTTTTCAGCGCCTCGGCGCGAGCCGAGCGAAATGCGCTCCGAGGAACGAACGTCTTATTTCCCGGCCTGCCTGTAAATGTGTGTGGAATCCTGATAGCAGAGTGTTTTTTTTACTTGAAATGACGTTGCGAGCGAAGTGATTGATGTCTACTGAAGTATCGTCGGCGCCTTTGGAATAGTTGTTTACTTCCGGAGGTCAGATTTGTTCTTTCATAGTGAACTGAGTAGTTTAAATTTTCCGAGTCTTAGGACCGGACCTCCAATTTGTTTACTTCACGGTTTTGATGATGGAGCTGTCTGTTCTTTTGTTCCGAGCGATGTCCACTGGCGCTCTGCTACTCTCGGCTGAGAATTTTATGATGTGAAGGAGCTGCCCGTGTTTGTGCAGATCAGGCTTTGGGAGTGTTCTTTTCGAGGAGTTTTGGAACACCATATTCCACTTGAATGGTTGGACTCACTTGATGTACCGATACCCTACGGGAGGTACTTCTCCGTTTGGCCTCTTCTGGAGCAGGAAGGGACTGCACCCAAGCTGATGATGACTGACATCAATTTCGTCCTCGGGACTTTATTACTGCCATTCAGCGTTTTCCCGTTTATGGGTGATATCTTTTCAGTAATTTTATTCTTTTGCAAAATTTAAAGTTAAGTTAAATTAGCATGACTAAGACCCCTTTCACTTATATATTTTAAGTTGCGAATCCTGTGGTTATCTTCTTTAACTTTTGTTCTAAATTCCCTTTTGGCTAACTTATGTTCTTTTATCACAAATTTTAGTTTAGATAAATAATTGAATAAGTTTAATATTGTTAACTTTAAAATTTAATATTCTAAAGTTTTTTTTTTAACACTATACGACCGGCCATTCCTTTTATTTATTTATTTAAGTTGTTTATTTGATTTGTTTAGTTAATGAGATGTTGTAAAATGTTTTGAAAATTATTTTAAAAGTGAAGTTTAAATTTTAATAAACGTTAGATTTTGAAAACCTAAAAATCTGTGTTCTTTCTTTTACTTTTAATGTTTTTATTTTTTAGGTAAAGTGCCATTTTTAATATTTTACAAGAGTACATATTTGTACACGTAGGGAAACTGGTCAATAGGTCCACTTTCTGTTTATTTAAGACTTTCAGTTATATTTTTAGAATGTTTTCAGGTTAGATGAACTTTACAAATTTCAGTGTATTTTAGAAGCACTTTCAGATTTATTTTCAGATGACATTTAGGTTTCAAGAACCTTGAGTAAGAGCTTTGAGAACTTAGAATGATTCAGAATGTTCTTTGTTTTTAGTATATCATAAATGCACTTTTTCTACCGAACAATTGGTGCCGTGACCAGGATCCGAACCTGGGTTATTGCGGGGAAACCCCAATGGATTTCGAGTACCAATGAAGTTGAAGTATTTAATATTGAATCTATATGTATGTTTAAAAGTCGACCTGGAAAATACGATTTCGGCAATAATTTAAATATGGACGATTCTGAAATATTTAAAAAACTGTAAATAGAATAAAACTGTAAAATTGCGATGAATTAACCAATTTTTAACCGAGAGCAATAAATTTGGAATCAAATTAAAGGGAATTAGAAGGGCAATAAATGGAATCACAAATTAGCCAATTTAAATAAATTTAAATTGCTAAAACCTAAAGGAACGAACTTTCGCCGTTTTTAACACAAAACCTATGGAATAGAACATATTTGGAACAGAAGAATATCAAAAACCTAAACAATTGGAAGATGAATAACTAAATGAGAATGACTATGTAAATAAGACCCCTGAACACATTTAAACAAAAAGCAAAACTCCTAAAATTGTTAAATATCTAAAAGTATAACCCAACAACTCCTTCGAACGTCCCAAAAAAATTTTTCATGAAAACACATGACAAAATTCCGCGAAACGAAGGAGAAAAAAAAAAAAAAAAAATCTCAACTACAGCTGTAACATGAACCATAAAAATCAAATTCCTTATAAATAAATCAAAAATCAAATAATCACTTCACTAAACACTTTCATAATAACAATTATCATATTTCTCAACATTTCGTCTAAACTTTTAAACATACATATAGATTCAATATTAAATACTTCAACTTCATTGTAACTCGACCTGGGACAATAACCCAGGTTCGAATCCTGGTCACGGCACCAATTGTTCGGTAGAAAATATGCATTTATGATATACTAAAAACATACATTCTATCATTCAAAATATTCTAAGTTTTCCAAGTTCTTAGAACCTAAAAATCATTCTTCTGAAAACACTGAAATACACTCTGAAAAAGTTCTAAAGTTCCTCAATGTGAAAACATTCTAAAAATATAACTGAAAGTCTTAAATAAACTGAAAGTCTTAAATAAACAGAAAGTGGACCTATTGACCAGTTTCCCTACGTGTACAAATATGTACTCTTGTAAAATATTAAAAATGGCACTTTACCTAAAAAATAAAAGCATTAAAAGTAAAAGAAAGAACACAGATTTTTAGGTTTTCAAAATCTAACGTTTATTAAAATTTAAACTTCACTTTTAAAATAATTTTCAAAACATTTTACAACATCTCATTAACTAAACAAATCAAATAAACAACTTAAATAAATAAATAAAAGGAATGGCCGGTCGTATAGTGGTAAAAAAAAAACGTTAGAATATTAAATTTTAAAGTTAACAATATTAAACTTATTCAATTATTTATCTAAACTAAAATTTGTGATAAAAGAACATAAGTTAGCCAAAAGGGAATTTAGAACAAAAGTTAAAGAAGATAACCACAGGATTCGCAACTTAAAATATATAAGTGAAAGGGGTCTTAGTCATGCTAATTTAACTTAACTTTAAATTTTGCAAAAGAATAAAATTACTGAAAAGATATCACCCATAAACGGGAAAACGCTTGTATCACTTTTCATGAAGCGGGGCTATAATTATTATATATAACTTACGGGGATAGCATGTGCATGCGTAGCTGTCAGATACATGGTTAACAACTACTGCATGAATTGTTGCCGGCATACTCATGTAACATAGGTACGCGGTCGACAGTTGCTACAAAAAAGCTATTTCAAGTTATGAGCTTTTTAAAAAAAAAAAAAACATGCTGGTCACCGAAAACAGTTAGTAAATAATATTAGGAAAAACATTTTCTCATATTTCATTACACCCAGCAAAAGTCTGAAGTTACTGCAACACACTCATCTAGACACAACTTATTATTTTCTTCCTATCGTCTTATGTTTTGACTTTGACTGTATCAACATAAACAAACAGGAGCTCTTGAAAATGGTACAAAGGAACCCTAGTCTGGAAAGCTATATTTTTAAATGTTAGTTTTAGGGCAAAAATGTTAGAGTTCTAATTTTTAGAACTGTTTACCCCAATTGCATACCAATCATGGAATAATTTATCAAAATTTGATTTAAGGGGAATGTATTGGCATAACAATCTTCCCCATCCTGCTATTTCTGTTTTGTTTCTTTTGATGGAGGAAAGTATGGTGGGGGATGTTTTCTTTGACTCTAGATCAGGTCTTAATCTTATTACTTTTATTTATTTATTGTTGGGCGATAACAGGTAGTGGAAACGTTGCTCTCTTAACAAAGAATTTTCTCATCACAAAAATGCAAGGGAGCACTGCTCTGATAACAGAAAGACAACCAGGGTGCTGTGCTCTTCAACAAACTACAAACATTGCCTACAAACATTTATCATAGGTCCCTTTCTTCATATTTGATTTTCACCTTTATATAATTTTTTCATGTCTTCTCCCACAAAAAAATATATTTGAGGTCTGTCCCCCCACCCTTATATCCGGTTCTACCTAAGTGAAACTCTGCAGGGGTGATTGTGGCAATGTTTCACTTTTGTATATTCCAGTGTTTAGGGGCTGTAATGTTGTACTATGGAATTTTTACCATTTCTTGTAAAATATTTTAGTTAATTTGTGGTGTAATAAAATAAAAGTTGTTTTTCAATGATTCGATTCACGTTGCATTATTATAATAATACTGTTTATATAGCCCTTTCATATAAACAACCATTTAAGCGACGCTGTGCCATTCAAGTGACGAATATTTTTCCTCATAAAAAAATATATTAAAGTATTAGAATTTTAAGAAACTCTGGAAAGGTCAACCTTGAATGATGTTATCTATTTGCGGAAATGAGGCCAATAAAATCCGTTTACAGTAAAGCTATGATAAAATTATCTCTAAAAATTTACGCCAAAAGAAGCATTTAATTAAAAAAAATTATATGTTTGCAATGTTTACTTGAGTTGGTGGGCAAAAAAATCGAGTGTTTTGATATTTTGCGCATTTTTGACACAAAAAAACATGTGTCACTGAAATAATGTTTTTACCATGTTTATATTCAAAATATGCATTAAAATTCCATTAAATCATGTTAAACAGTTCAGTCATTTATTAGAAATCTTATAAAACATTTACCAAGAACTTATTCCAAGCAAAAGTTTCTAGAAACTTTGAAGTTGAAAAACATTTTTTTGGAACCTGAAAATTGACTATCAGAAATTCAGCCATATATGAGGAAGAGGATAGAGAATATAGAGGAAGAGACTGTTCTTTTCATAAACAAAGAAAATGAGAGCTATCACAAAAAGAAAATATTGGGCTAGGTACATTTTGTGTTATTCTCAGAGAAAATATATGAATCTTCGAGTTTTTTCTTTTAAATGTTTTTGAGAAAAATCTTCTTTTAGCTTTTAAAAATGAATTTCTGTACTATGGAAAAAATCACCATACATTGTTTTGTTGCTGTGCATATTTACCACACATTAAATTTATTTTCTTGAATTTATGGATTTTTATTTATTAGTTAGTAATTTATGAAAGATATTTTGACAGTATTGTGGAAATCTACATTTGTGCACTATCTTTAATATATTTTATTGTTCTGTGAAATTATTTTTCATTTTTGTTAATCTATTTGCATCTTCTAAAATTATTATATTTATTTTGCTTTTTATAAAGGAAACAATGAAATGAATTAAGGAAATTGGTATTAATGAAAATAATATTAATGAAATGGAAAGAATATTTTTTAACATTATTATAAAGATCAGTGACTTAAGTACATAGATTATTTTATTATATTATAAACTAACTAGCAGCATACCCGTTCTTCGTACGGAGTATATAATATAAAGAAACTTATAATTCACAATCGTGCAAATTCTGTTAAAATATTAAATTTATTGCTCAAAAAGAGAAGTTTAAGAATATCTGTTCTCACTATGCAAAATTATCTTCACGGGCAGATCTGAAGAATAAAACATCCTGGCCCCTTTTGTAAGCAAATTTACAAAAAAAAAAATAGGAATTGAATCAATATATGCAACCCCGTACTACTTATATTGTCGCAGATTAGAAAATATGCCAGTGTGTTAGTAGAAGCTTTCCCGTATTGCAATATGAGTCTCAAAAATATTTGCCAAAATAAAAGAGATGACGTAATAAATTGAAAGTATCAAAAATCCCCGTAATCTTAATACCAGAAGGTCATAATAGATTCCAATATATGCCAATATATATCAAAATATATGCCAATATACCTGTACTACTTATATTCTCGTAGATTAGAAGTTATACCCGTGCATTTGTAGAAGATTACTCGTACAACGTACTATATATGAGTTTCAACAATTTTCGTCATAATAAAACAATGGCATAATAATTTAAAAATATCAATAATCCCTGAATCAATAGTCCCCGAAAATATCAATAATAATGATGTTTAAACCTGAAGACCGTAATTGATATTATCCAGTCAAAAATGCAATGTCAATGAAATTTATTTTATGTACATATTTTTATTATTCAAATCGGAAAAGATTTAATAAAAATCATATGCCGCATACATAACACATTGGATCCGTTGCTAAGTGACATGATATCATTTGCTTCAAATAAATTGATGGAAATCATATCATCTGAATAATGCGATCTCCATAGAAGGTTTGGCGACGTTTTCGTCAATTTAGCGATAACTTAAAAAATCGCCAAATTTATCACCAAGTGGGACTGTAGAACTGATAGTCCTATTTTGCGACAAATTGGCAAAACAGAGATGATGAGACAGATGACAAAACAGAGACAGAGACGGATGAGAACCTACAAATTGAAGACATCGATGAATTAATGATATATAAACCTCTAGATATGGATGATCTGATTTAACAGATGACAGTAATAGTAATAGGATCATAATAGCGATAATGAGGAAGAGGCCGAAATATGTCAACTAACTGCTAGTTTAATTAGCGAGGGTCTAACATTAACATTTGGGAAATGTATGGTGAATCATTTTTTAAAAATTGATCCAAACATGGAATGTTCCCTAAAATTCGAACGAGATATAAAGAATTGTTTGACTGGGTATCAAGAGTTGTATAAAGAATTTAAAAAACCAAAAGTTCAACTGTCTATAACAGATTTTTTAATAATAAAGTCGATAGCACATGACCTTTCGGAAAGTAGTTCAGCAGTTCAAAGCAGTATTCTGGAACGAAAGTCTCCATTAATGAGCTTGATGGATGTGGATATCTCAAGTGAGGATAACAATTTTGGTCCAGTTCATCGCAAGCAATTTCACTTATTATCAAGTAGTGACGAATAGTTATGTAACTAAATATTATTTCTCTATTTCTATTTTTAATTTTGAGTTTTCTATTCTTAATTTTGGATTAACAGATTCCTCTTTTTTTTTTTTTTTTGCTTGCACTACTTATTTTTACCTATGAATTATGTATTTTAAGTTTTATTGCTCAATAAAATTGCATATGTAGGTATATATCATTCGTATGCATATCAGAACTTTTACAGTTTTCAGCATTTTTTTTTACATGGTTTTTAAACTAAATATAGTTCTTTATTTCATCTTACATGGTTTTCGGATAACATAGAACGTATCCCCAATTTTACTATAGGAAACTTATCTTTTTTTTACACTGTTTTATTTTACATGAATTTCTGAGGAATGTATCTACCGTGTAAAAAAAAGAGTTGGGTGTACTTACTTTTAAAATTAATTGCATTCAATCTCTTTAGTAAGACCATGTATATGATGCCCATGTTAAGAAATTAGAAGCTGAAAGTCAGGCGTCAATGGCACCTTACCTTTTTTCCTCAGTTGCCAAAATATTCTACTTGGGCACAATTTAAAAATTATTTATTTTGTTTACATTATGAGGCCCACAAAATAAATCAATTTTTATTAACAGCCCCATCTTTGACCCATTGCACGGGCACATATATTGTGCTTTGTTTAATTGTTAGAAGAAAGAATAAATAGTTATCAGTTGAAATTTACATTGTACATTCAAAAAAAGAAGTTAGACATAAAAATGATGATTTGGTCTAAAATTGCTGTCGTCAAAAGGAAATTTATAGGTGTAAAATACGACTAATGACCGCTAATTTTAAACCCTGGTGACAACTGATGCTTAGGGTATCAGCTTCAGTAGAATAATGTAAGAGACCGAAATATCCATGCTAAACAACCATTTGTTATCTTGCCTTTTTTTTTTTTCCCATGAAGAGTCATTATAAAAACTATCAGGTTTTGTGACTTATGATTTGGTACTGAGTACAATTGATTATTTTCTAGTTGATTCTGCTAAACTTTCAAAGATTTTGACTGCAGCTTTGAAGAGAGATGATAGTGTGATAAAGTAAGTTATATACTATTATAATTGTATATTTGGTTGTAAATTACATTCAATTTTCTGGTATTTGATATACCAAATGTTGAATTTCTTCCTTTTCATAAAACATAAAATTACCCAAACATTTATCTTCACATAAAATCTGAAATTGGCAAGAGAATTTCATATACTCTTAAATTAT
The DNA here is from genome assembly GCA_951213105.1 of Amaurobius ferox. Classification (NCBI taxonomy): domain Eukaryota; kingdom Metazoa; phylum Arthropoda; class Arachnida; order Araneae; family Amaurobiidae; genus Amaurobius; species Amaurobius ferox. Next base: position 52,961,019 of record OX578151.1, read on the forward strand.
ATTTATATGTTCTAAATACATCCTGCTTGGTTTAATCCACATTTTTTATAACTAAGATCAACCCAGCTTGAAAGTGTCTTAAGAGAAATTGATCTCGCGTATGAAGCCAGGCCTGAGCCCATGGCCGAGCGTGATTCTATTGCAGACTACAGTTCCAGCTTAGACTTCTGTATTTTTATGGTAACTGTAGTATAACTGACTTTGCCACCACAGACATTAATTAGAAAAATTGTGGCTCATAGCAATTTTTGTTGTTGTTTTAGTAGTTTTTATTTGATGTTGATGAGTTCTAGTGAAACCAAAATCAATCTACAGATGTAGGTTGCTAAACAAAGAACATGTTGAGTATTCTATATTTTAGTTGTGGTGTTTGACGCCAGGTGAGATATTTCTGTTTCCTTAATGCATTATATATGTATGTGTAAGAGAAATGTTGTAATGGGATTGAATTGAAAATTCAAAGTATTTGACAAATTTATGTGATTTGGGCAGTATGGAAGATTAATAAACTCTTTTTTAGAATACCTGTATGTATCTCTGTTTACATTTGCAATATCTGTATCTGCAAAAAATTATCTCTTTGGTATAAAAAAAAGTAGTAGACCTTTTTTTTTAAATGGTCTGCAAAAATTAACGCAACTGAATTTAAAGTTTGATTATGCTGCTCTATATTACATAAAGGATTGTTTTTTATGTAATTTTTCATACAAAAACAAATGCATCCATTTCTAATATGCTACGGTAAACTGTTCTAAAAAAATTTTTGTTTCTATTTCTTTACCATTGGGCATTAAAAGCATTGTTACAAAATAAGAAATGAAAATTTTAAATTGTTCATTTTGTATATGTTGTGTTATAAAATGATTTTACTCATTTAATTGAATAGAAAGTAGAAAAGTTGCAACCTGTAGGAAAAGTCGTGTTGCCCCCAACAGAATTTTAGGTTTTTCTTTAGTGTAGCAGCCATATCACTGTAACCTTTCTGGAATTTACCATGTGTTTGGGGACTCAATATGTTTCTCCTTTTAGGAACATTTCTTCTGCATTAATGTTTTTCCATATATTTTAATTCATTTACATAACATTAAGTTGAATATTTTCTACTTTCTTCAGTTTAGCATATGCTTTCCACATTGCATCTGTTCTTCAGACTGACGTTACACCATTTTTTGAGAGGATAGAAGATGTCATTGTTCAAGCTGATGAAGTTGATGGCAAATATCTACAGGTTTGTGGTGCTCCTTTCATTGCACTTTTGTATCTTGTTTCACTTTTAATCACTGAAGTTTATCATAATAGCCTGTCCATAAATAGGTGATCACTCATGATAATTATTTTTTTTTTTTTCACTAACCCAAACTCCAAATGATACAATTTTTATGCATCAAATGAGATACTCAATTAATTTTTTATTTTATTTTCAAATTGAAAATTAATTATGTTTTGTGAATTTTCAAATTCCACAAATATATTATTTAATAACCTCTAAGCATATACCTAAAAATGTTAGTGTGTGTTGTATATGCTTAAGTTAAATTATGATGAAATTATATATATATATATATATATATATATAAATAATAGTATGAAATTCCTATGATAGAATAGAAAGAAATTGCAAATCAAAAAACTCTAACTTTAAAATATACCTGCATAATAAAAAGAAGTATTAAATAGAGATTCATCAGTCAAATGTGGAGTGGAGGTGGGGAAGCAAATTTCTAGTCATCAAGCTGAAGATAATCAACAAATATCAATGGAATGGAATCGATAATTGAAAAATAAATAATATCCAAGCACCAAAGCTATACATGTGGAATCAATGACTCCTAAACTTAAGTGCAGTGCCAAGCTTACACAATTCATTTATAAAAGGTTTCTTTATTGAATAAAATTTAGTTATTTACTTAATATTTGTCTGTTAATTAACATTGCGTTAAATACTTGATTTTTATTATATCTTAATATATTTTTCCACAAAGCAACGGGGATTATAAAAAAAATTAATTTTAATTTTCTGAAATTGAATTTTTGTAAATTTAGCAACATTTTCATCAATTTCGGGATATTTTCAATTTGGCAACATTTAAAGAAAAAGTAGCCACATTTTTCACTGAAGTTTAAAAATTAATTTCCCTCATAGACTTAACATGGTGATCATTGACTTCAATTATTTCAGTCCTCTGATCAAATTTTAAAATTTGGGCATCAACACAACCTTTAAGTTGCTGAATTTT